>VYZQ01037169.1:0-25825 GCA_013400655.1 Mystacornis crossleyi
GTGCCCAGCACTGCTGGCACCATCACTGCTCGCTGGAGAACAGCGCTTTTCACAGCTGCTCTTCTCACCATCTCGCACTGACAGAAAATTTGCACTAAAATACTGCCTTATGGAATTTAGGGAAAGGTGAGGATTTTCTTTCCCGTTAGATTGCCCTTGAGAGCAAAGAAATCTCACTTCCTATCCAGGCAGGATTTGATGCTGACCATGCCAGGAATCTGTTATGTACCTTATCAGAGCTAGGTCATAGTAGAAACCATCTCAGAGAAAATAAGAGTTGCTGCTGGTTTTTCCCCCCCTAGAATTATTTGGGGTGACAGGTAAATAAATATTAAACTACATTCTGTAGTGGTAAAAGTACACTCTACTTTTGATTGACACTCTTGATAAAAAACGCGTTCACACTGATTTGTTTTGGGCCTCCAATAGTTTTGGGGCAAAACTTCCACTGTTTTGAAAGCATTAGGACAGCAGAAGTGCCTTCAGGTTCAGGAGACCCCTGCATCTTGTGAGGTACAGCTGGGCATTAACTCTCCTGGTGGGGGCTGAGCAGATGCTGCCTTTGAACACCAGCTTTTCCATGGCAGGGCCTGGTGAAGTGTTCTGGGGTGTTAGCTACTGGACCAGAGCTCAATGTCAGGAGCTTCCAGAGCATCAGGAGCTGCAAGGAGCCCTGGACTAGGTGACATTTAAAGGTTCCTTTTGATCCAAACCATTCTGTGACTCTACGACTAAAGCCACTGTCCGCTGATGTACAGTGCCAGCCAGAGCATCCCAGCACCCTCCTCTCTTTGAAGTCAGACTTGATTTGGAGTCCAGGCACCCGGGATAGGAGCTCAGGCAGCCACTAAGCACGTTCTGCCCCAGGGAGAGCGCTCACCCTCGCGCTGGCTGGCGATGGGAGAGAGGAAGGGTTTTCAGCCTGCTCTCATGGTTTAGACTTGAACTTGGAACTGTTTGTTTTTGCTACGCCACCCCTTCCGCCCTAGTTAATAGTCAACTTTGAAACCCAGCTTTATGTCCCATGTTTGATTTACATTTCAAATGCAGGGCCAGCAGGGCAGGCTGTCTAAATCACTTGTCAGCACAAGGGAAGGAGGTGACACAGTGGGAGGAAAAAGTGAGATGCGGCTGTGGCCCAGTATAAACGTTCAGGCAGCTGGGCAAAGCTGTTACTGGGAGAGTCCCCAGCAAGCGACAAATGCTCACCTTGCTCAAAGGTTGGGGTCTCACCCAGGCACCACACAGGGACCAGCTTGTCTCCTTTGATTTACGCTCCATTCCTCCCGCTCTACAACTCTGCATCCTGTTTTCCTTCTCCTCTGCAGCTGTACGCGGAGGTGAGGGCTCAGAAAGACCCAGCCAGAGGAGTTTCTTTTGAAACCAAAAATAGCCTGTCATGATTTTACTTTTTTTTTTTTCTTTTTTTTTTGGTCAGCATGTCGCAATCTTAAATTTATCACTTCACTGGCATACAGGAAGGCTCTCTAATCGCCAGTTGCAGGGCACAGGGCAGGGCGAGTTCACCGGCCACTCTCCAAAACCGTCCGGCTGGAAATATCATTTTCAGCTGCTCTTTGATGAGGTAACATCAAGGAGCAGAGCGACTGCACACACCACCCGGGCCACTGCCAAATGGTTTGCAGGGCCAGTCAATGCCGCATTGAGGAAAGGGGAAACATTTGCAAAATCGGTCAAAAATGGATTAGATGTGTTTTAAAGTAATTCCTGTGCAGACTGTTTACTTGGAATGGCCCAAACACGATCAGCCTGTCCTTAGAGACCTTCTCGGGCTTGACCTGATGGATGTGGTGATGCCTAATCCTGCCCTGATGCTGCTGCCTGGAGCTGTGCTGTGCGTGTCCCGACAGCTCATCAGCACAGTCCTGCTGGCTGCCACACACTGCCCTGGCGCGTTTGTACAGCAGGACAGACTCTTCCTTTCATCTTTTTGAATTAAACACGAGATCCTTGGGCTGCGGAAGGAACAGCCAGCCCCTCGTGGAGATGGCAGGTGGAGGAGCCAGTGTGGAGGCAGAGCCCAGCACCATCAGAGGCTGGTGAGAGGATCGTGCCTCTCCACTGAGCCCACATTCGCCCCAGCTTCCCAGGATTTTGCTGGAAATAGATACCTCTGTTTCTTGCAAGCATGTTCAGAACTACCTGCCAGGTTCAGCTGATGTAAATCCCCATAAATTCGTTCACCAGCCTTGTTCCCGGAGCACTGCTGCTTAATGCTCGGTTTCTTCATAGCTGCAATTTCTCTCAGTTTATTTTAACGTGGTGCCTTGCTCTCAGTCTCACCACACACATCCTCTATATTGCCAAAAAGGCACTGATGAACATGAGCTGTGTTACCAGAAATCACATTCCTCTTCCTGTTTCTTGGCTCATTTCTCCCTCATTTCCCTTTGCCTTCCTATTTTAAGACTGCATGCATGACATACCTGTCAGCTAGATCCACTCAAATATTTATCCAGTAATTTAATCAGTGAATTTTATGGTACATTGCTAACTACATTGATGATTTTCTCCTCATTCACGTAGCTTGGGTTGCGGTGCATTAGGGACCTGGAGGGCTGCAGGTTCACAGGGGTGTGTGAAGCAGGAGAAGTTTATAAACCATAAAAAATTTCTCCTTTTTTCCCGCAGCCCTGAGACCTGTGAGGTCAGGGCCGTGTGCTGTGCTCAGGGGAAGGGGAAAGCTCCGGAGCCTTGCTGGGACTTGGGCATCAACGTGACCCCACATGAGCCTCAGCCGGGGCCAACTGCCGGCACATGCCGAGGGAAGAGCAAACAGAAAAGGGGCAGAGTCCACTGAAACTGGGAGTGAGGGATTTTACCTTTAAATCTCACAGCACACCCCCTTTTTTCTCTCCCTCCTAATCCCCACTCATTCAGAAGACAGAAACTATTCTTTCACAGGGAACTATCCCCCCCAAAGAAAGCTCTTAAGCCAATCCCAGCTCCCAGGCTGGAACAGCTTTAGGAGAGACACCAAAGATTCAGGTTGTGCTTTAGAAGCCTACCTTGACCCCAGGCTGGAGCTCCCCAGAGCCAGGCACCGTGGCTGAGCACCCCACAGGCCCCCAGCTCTGTGCCCCAGGGCTGGTTAACCCTGGGCTCTGGTAGCTTGGCCAGTCAGCCCTTTCCTCACCTCAAAACGGGGCCTCAAAGAAAGGGAGGAGTGAGAAGTAGCACCCTTTTATAGTGTGAGTAATGGCTCAGCAATATGTTCCCCCTGGGCAAGGTATGCTCCACACACCGTGATTTCAAAAGAAGTTTGGGGGAAAAAAAAAAAAAGCAAAGAAGGAATGAGGAACTAACTCAACACACCCTGTAGGTAGGTTCTGGCTTCCTAGGGGAGAATTAGAGTACAGACTTCCAGACTGTGCTTAGCATGTTATAAAGAGCTTTTCCTTTTTCTTTTGCCCCTTCCCCAGCCTGAACCCCTGGGTTTTTTTACAGGATAATGCTCTACCTTGACAGGATGAGAGAGATGTTGTATATGTGTACATAGAGATACTTTATCACCCATTTCCATTAATAGCTATTAAGAATAGGGATAGAAATGATAATCTCCCTCTGTTGCATCCTGTGCCCAGTCTCCAGGAATCCTGTTACTTAATGTTTGAAACATCCCTTGGAGGATGGGTGGATGTAGTCGCCCCCCACTCATTCCTGGCTCTGGAAGCAGCAGCTTCCCGGAGCTCTGCTCACCACAAGCACTGGATTTGGCTGCAGAGGTTCAGACATTTGCTGAAGGGCTTTGCTGGGCTGGTGTGCTTGATATCTTGCAGGATAGGGTAGGAAGGCAGCGGGAGATTAAGGATTTTATCGTGTTCCCAGGAAAGATCAGTGCAGAGTTTCACAGATTTGTGTGGAGGAGAAGCTGACCCTCACAGTTTGCACAGCTGGGGAAGAAGCCTGGGAGATCCCAGTGTCCTGTCCTTTCCTCTGGCCATTGGGCTACACTTGGAGAAATACGGGACACGGGGGGATTTTCACCCTCTTACAACCTCGAAGGTTGCTCGAAAAAGAAGCAATATTCGTATATGATAACAAACATACATCTATAATAATTACATAATAATGTGTATTATCAGTGCATCAGAGTAAGTGCCAGGCTGGACACAGCGCCTTTCGGAATACCTTGGCAGTTTTACTAAAAGAACAGATAAGTGGAGATTGATACAACCTTGTGGATATTTTTTTCCCCCTGCAATACCTGCACTTAGGTGAAATTCCACAAGTGATTGCATTTCGCTTGGGTGTATCTCCTACAGCAGTGGCATGAGGCCTATTAGTAAATAACTTCAAACTTACTGAAATTCAAAGCATTTTCAGTACATCAGTAACCTCAAGCAGTTCTGGTTAATTGCTGAAGTGACACTGCCTTCACCTCTCAAACAGCATTAGCTGATTTTAGCCAGAATATGATGATCAGAAGATGAAAAAATTTTAGGCGGGAACATCTCTTAAAACTTTTGTAGACGCAGTCAGACGAGGTAGCTCAGCATGCCCTGGTTCTCTCAAAACTCTTTGATAAAATTATAATAATAATTGTAGTATATTAGTTAGTCCTCAGGGATAGCTCCATTTTCCATGCATGTAACCTTTACTGCTTTGGGATGCACGATATTTATCTTGGCAGCCTGAAACAGCCCATAACTTCACCATGATAACCATTTTTAGTTTGGCCTGTAGTTGTATTTTTTTTTTCCTTTTTCAAATCCATCTGTCCTGAGAAGTCAAATTCCTGATTTTATCTTGAACCACCCACCCACTTCATTTACAAAGGAGACCTTGGAACAAACCCTCATCCTCTTCCCTTGCTTTTTGGTTTTCCCTTGCCTCATTCTCAAAGAGATTCATGTTTCTGTTTCACTATGTCTGGGTTAAATACTTCTGTCTCTGGAATTTCTGTACTCTGAGGTTCTGTATTTATTACCTTGCAATAACAGCAATAACAGCCAAAACACTTTTGTTGAATTTACAAGTTTTAAGAACAAGAAAAACAACCCAGAAATAATTTTCCTGCCTTAACAAAGCTGTTGATGATGGGCGCGTGCATGAGAAAAGAAACCAGCTCTTCCCCCATCCTTTTCTATTTTTTTCAGAGGAAAAAACAGCAAAAACATCTCTGCTAGAAAAATCATTCAGTCTTGTTGGCAGTGGTTTGCCATTCAGCAGGTTCATTCAGGCTGTTTTCATGGGTGATTCTTTTTTCAGATGTCCAGCATCCAAATATAGCAGATGTGGATGTTTTCTGTCTTTGAAAAGAGAAAAATAGTAATTTTGATGAAGACAGTGGGACTGATGCAAAACGCAGAGTGAGACCCAATGCCTGGTGAGAGCCCTCAGCTGATTTTGATCCTCACATTGTCGTGGGGGCAGCAGTGGGGAGTCTGCAACTAATTTATAGCAGAGCATGGGGCTGTTCCGTGTTGCCCTAGATTCAAGTTCAGCCCAGAATCTGCACAAGGTAGGAGGGACAGAGGTCTGTCCTTGCCCTGTTCTTTCAGAGCGTGTCCCCCGTGAGCTACGCAGCCTTTGCCCCACGTGCTCTCATCAGCTGCCCAAGTGCCATTAGACCTGAGCAAACCCAGCCATGGGGGAAAGAGCTGTGCTGAAGAATTGTCTTAGGAGTGCTGTGAAAGTGGCAGCACTTTGAGAGACGCTGCAAGAAACGCCTCTGGTAAAACATGTACTTCTTCACCAGCATTTCAGGCGTAGGCACAAAACGATGTTGAGTGTTTCTTGCTTCCCACAAAGTGCAAAGCTGTTCCTTTAGGTTCATCCCAAATCCTCTGAGTGACTAATTCCCTCTTGGAGTTAGCAGGGAGAGACACGCTGGCCTGTTATGCAGACTTAGCGGGGATTATTTGGTTTATCACCATCAGCTTTCCCACACTCCAGAGCCACTCTTATTCCCAGCCAGATGTGCAGAGGTGGGCCCAGCATCTGGGCGGTGCCTCACCAGACCCTCTGGGTCCTCACTGACAAATACCTGCAAAAATGCTTTTAATCTGTTTGGTTTGGCTTGTCACAAGGCCACAGGGAGCAGCCTCACAGGCTGGGTTCAGTTACTTGGGCTCCCCCTTGGCCATCCCTGGTGGGCAGTCAGGGATTTTTTTGGGTTTTGAACCTCTGCCTCCTTGAAGGACTCATGTAATCACCCATTTTGCTGACAATCAAGATTGTTCGGCAAACTCTGCTGCCTCTCGGGAACCAATGCATAGATATTCTTCAATAACAGGGTTTTACCTGTGATAAGTAACAGAGCAACATTGAAATAATAAATATTAATGTATTGTATAAGTAGACGTCATATTTTATTATCTCAATATATGAATATTAATGAGTTATTGTTAATTTCTAGCTAATTAACATCAAATTTCTTTGGTTATAACCTTTGTTCAGTTGACCACTGTACAGCTTCTGGAAGTTAGGTGTGATAAAGACTTGCAAGATCAAAACTTCTTTAAATTTTTAAAATTGTAACTACTATTGTTTTCAACATTCCACTCTGAAGAGTATCGGACCGATCTCTCCTGGCAGAACTGGAGGGTGTCCTGTGTCACTTGAAGGAAGGTTACTGGGTGAGTACAAACACGCCACATTTATTTAAATCTGTCATTTCCTTTCCCCGTGGTTACTCCTAATTCAACACCATAAAGGCTTTGCCTTGATGATGTCAAGAAAAAGTCTTTGTTTAAGCCTGCTCTGCCAGCCCAATGACATAATCCAAGCTGCCAGATATCTCTTTCCTCATACACAGGTGTCATTCCTCTGGATCTTTCCAGTTCTACGGCTGAAATGTATCCCATTTACTCTGGTTATCTAGAAATCCTCCCTTCCCCTCCAGCCCCGTCCACCTTTCATTCTGGCCATCTGGAAGACTGCTGTTAGGCAATGCTATCTTGGTCTAATTTGCGAGGAATAATTGATTTATTGCTGCTACATACCTTCCCTGATTTTCCTGGACATGGCAGAAATAACAGGCTGTCCTGGTCTTAAAGAACTTCATATAAACTGCATTCACACAGAACATATCTCTGCGATAAGGGGACCTGAGCTCAAAGGAAGCCGCATCATATCTCAACTCTCTGGAGTTTTGAGGGGTTTATTTTAATAATATCCTGACTTTAGCATATACAATCCATGGTATTTGCCAGGCTTAAAACAACAGCCACAGGAGGATCCCGTCGTACGTTTTGCAACCGGTTCTCACATCAGCAGAGTGCTGATCCTGCATGGAATTCATTCCACATTTTATTCATTATCTGAATGAGTTATCAAGACAGCTCTCTGCCTGGCTGGAGGTACCAACATAGTGCAGACAGATTTTTTCCCACAGAACTCTCCGAAGCGATACTGTCAGCATGGCTATATTTAATGGGCTCTACCCATGCAGTCAGTCTCTCAGTGCAGAAGAAATAGTTTACAATCCCTGAAACCCTACACTCCTCTCTGCCACGGAGCAGGAAAAAGTAACATCTACCGTCATTCCTTTTGCATGTCGCTGGATCCAGGGGGAAGGGAAGGCTAATAAGACAATGAGGACATTGAAAACAATATTTTGAGAGGCAGAGCAAGGGGGAAAAAAAAAATCAGTAGTCAGCATCTGCAAGCAATCTTTAACCAAAGCTAAAGACTGCCTTTAAATTCACATATGTCATGCCCTTCTTACCTTTGCTTTAGGCTTAGTTTAGAAATAACTTGTGATCTTCTTTATATCATTGCTATTGCTGAGTGGAGAGTTAGGACAAAGACTGTTACATGCAGAGAGGCTTTCCCCAAGTTAAATGCCACTAGGCAGAAAATAACTGACATTTTGGGAAGATAACACGGGACAGCACTATGTGCTTTGGAGTTCTGTGCTGCAGCCCTGCAGAAAGCCTGGCAGAGCTGCCACACACATTCAGGTAAAGGCCATTTGTGCAAAAGTGATTTCCGTGAAATAAAGTTGCCTCTTTGACAACTTTAAAAAGAGGTGTGGTTCATGAATGTGGCAGGGAAATGACACTACATGCTGATTAGGGGGCTGGGGTAAGTGGCTCGGTGATGGTGTGACCTTCCCTTCACATGTGAAATAAATCTGCTGGAAGAGGGGCTGGTGAGTGATGTCTGTGAAACCCGGGCCTGGGGAATGGGGAGGCTCCACACTACACATGGCATGAGCACCATGGAGGGAGAACAGTCATTTTAGTGAGGCTTGGCGGGATTTACCTTCAGAACAATGACACTGATGAAAAATGGAATGACCAGATGAGACAACACAGCTGGATGGCAGTGACAAGAGGGCTGGAGAGCCCTTTACCTGGGAATGAACAGTGGCACAGCCATGCCGGGCAGCTCATCACGATTAAAAATGCAACTCAGCCGTGGCAGGGACAAGGCAAGGAGCTTGTATGAGACATCTTTTATCTCTGTAAGACTGAAACCTCTTATTCTTAGAAGTGCTACTAAGTTGGGAAGTATAGAGGTCTTGAAATACAAATGTGTAAAGGCTACCTCATAGCTCAAAGCTTTAGGACTGATGTTCATCACTTTTTACCATGCTGTATGTGGTATGTGTGTAGATCCCTTTTTTAAAGTCATAAACTACATCAATTTTAATCATCCAGGTCAAGAATTGCTCTTCCACAAAGCATAGGTATAAAGGTGACTGCTCTTATGACACAGTTTAATTCTTAACTCTTCAGTCAGACAGGAAAAGAGCCAGAGTCCTCTTGCCCGCTATGTCCTCCTCCTCCCCCCTTTATGAAAAACCGAATGTGCAGGTTATAAATAACACAAGTTATCTAACATTTCACCATATAAGGAATGAGCAGAAGTGGAAATGCCGATTTCATTTTTGCCTTTAGCATTCAAATGAAATGGACAACCTCGCAAACTGAATATTCCCAGCTTAAATGGTTTGCGGGCAGTTCTGGTGTTCTGGTGTCCTGCTCCGAGCTCTGTTGGCTCCTTGGCTGATGATTCAACAGCCAGGAATCAGAAGTTCGACATTATATTCCTACAGCATAATGGTCTCTGAGCAGTTTTGGGAGGCTCCCCTACTCTTGTGTTACATCCCGTGTAGGGGCAGGGAGCACACAGGAGAGGACTGTGTGTGAAAGCTGATGGGACGTGTGTGTACTCGCCAGAGACTGTCATGAGCTCAGTAGCACCATCTCCACTGCTGTCTTCAGCCAGAGAAGGGATATTGTGAGGGCAAGTACAGGCAGTTAGATCTGTTGTCATATAGATTAATCGTGGGGTAAGTTTTGAAGCTAATCTAGAGCTGAAATTGGAGTCTGAAGTAGCTGGTGGGTTTACACCATTTTCTCCCTTATTAAATAATAGGTGTCCTTCCAGATTTCTTTTTCCTCACGAACAGGAGATGGTTTGGTTCTGGGGAGGAGATTCCTCCCCTCTGTGCTTCTCCTCTGGAGCCTGAACTGGCCTCCAGCTAATTCACAGGGAATTGAAAACGGGATGAAGATATGAAGCTGTTCTGAGCCTCTCTCTTTCTCATACAGGGAGATATCAGCTACTGAAAAGCAGTTTTGTATCCCCTGGTAACACCAGGCTCAAGGAACATTTCACAAATAAGGAATCTGGCTACCTGGTTATTAACAGCCCAGTGCTTACTTACAGTTATCTCCTGCTCTATTTGCTCACAACCAGGTATGAAAACATTCATGCTGAAAAACAAAAATAAAGGGAAAATTCACTGATTTGGGAAACAAAGTGAGTTAAAGCAATGAACCTCAGTACATGTTTTTTATACGTGTACAGCAGCATAAGGAAACTGTGGGAAGCTAATTTGCAAGCCTGTTTACTGAATACCTGGAACAACTCCCATTTCCCATTTAAATTAGCTACAGGAAGCCAAGTATCTAATTTGCTTCTCCAGTACCTGCTTGTTCCACTCGTTTATGTCCTTACCCTCGTGCATTTAGCAGACCATCTCTTCTGGCATTTCAGATGTTTATTGCTGCATCTATAGTCTGTGGAAGCCTTTCCAGGGAGAAATAAATGCAGCTTGCTGGCAGTCAGGGCTGGCTCTGTACCTGCCTTGCTCTTCATGGGCACAAACAGATATTTGGAGTCAGGAGAACAGCAGGTCAGGGTTGTAACATCCAGAATCCCTGGGCCAAAAACAGTATGCAGCTCTTGCAAAGGCAGGGACTGAGGAGCAGCCTCCTATTTGTGGTCAGTGCTAAACCTGTTCCGTATCCGGAGAGCTCTGGCTGCCCAGTGTTAAAGCAAAAGGTGCCCAGGCAGGGTAATAATGGGATTTAAAGTATTCCCTTCCACTCACAACAGCACCTCAAAGCTGCTTTCCAGCCTCACCTGCTCAGGGCTAACCCAGGCTGTGAAGAAAGCCTCTTGTGCCATCAAATTTGCTGTCTCCTTGGAAAAGAAAGGGTCGTGGCTTTGGCTGTGAGAATTGCTCATGGAAAATGGTCCCGGGTTTAGTCCCTGTGCTCTGGTCTCCAGAGTCTGTGAGCTTGAAGGCTCAGCTGTGCGTCTCTAACCAATTACGGGCTGTGTTAGCGCTGCAGCCTGCTTTTCCAGAGGCAGTGGAAAAATGTGAGAAGTGTCAATAAAGAGTGACAGTTTTGAGAGCACCGGGCCAAGGTTTTGTCTTGCCTATGGACACAAAAGTTATGTAATGGCTCTTCACCAGCTGTGGACTTTTCTTAACCAAAAGTTGACCTGGAATACGCAGGTTATACAGACAGCAGAAAGTAACTGCCTCTGGTGCAGCAGCTGAAAACTGGTTTACTTTCAGTAAGATTGAACTAGGTGATCGTTCAGGTGCCTTCCAACCCAAACTATTTAATGATTCTACGATTTCCGATGGCACAAAGCACGTGGAGCAGCATTTTAAATGCCTTCTTCCACTGCTGATCAGTTCTGTCACCAGGCAGCCTGCCCCTCTGGTTAGAGGGTGACTTTTCAATAGAACAGTACATGCCAGTTCACCCTCATATATTTTATGCATTTGTTTGTTTGCTATTGACAAAAGAAGAAAACTCCTTTATTCTTTTCTCTCCTCTCTCTCCAGAGAGGTCAGGATTTATCCCTGAATGATTACATGATCTGTTTCATGCTAATTAAATAGAAAGCAAGTAAGAACTATCGTTTATGGAGTCCTTAAGCCCAGAGGTCTTATTTTACATTTCAGAAGGAAATTGAAAACATTATTCCTTGGAGAACAGAGATATAAAAACACTGGGAAATATTCATGTAAGCGGAGCACACAGAAATATCTTTCATTTATGTTCCCATTTGTTAAAACAAAATGGTACTTTTTTAAGCAAATGATGAAAATTGAATACTTTCTTCACAGTAGGAATATCACTGGTATCAGTCTTATAGCCAGAATGACCACCTACCCCCTGGCCCTGGAAAACATCCTTTACAATACAGTGGAGTCAGAGTTTGTCTCAGTAGGTGACTTTTCTTGCTAAAGCTGTTGCAATTTGCGCAGTGTTCTTCTTTAAAATAATCATTTAAAGTAGAGGTGGAAAAAAGAACTGTCATTCTTCCAGAATCAATGTTTGATTCACTGTTTTGACTCCTTTAAGCACATATCATTATGTCTTCCTCAAATGCCATACATAGCGAGTGAAATGCCTAACCTGTGGTTAAGAACAGCATATTTTTAAGTCAGTGCTGAACAGGAAGTAGTTCAGTGGAGTTCTAATAAAAAACTGAACCCCAAAACAAAACCCCCAACATCGAGCAACCTGGAACCTGCAGCTGCTTCTTTTGCTTCCTCAGTGATTTAAGTTTAATTTTACAGGCTTTATTGCATTACATGATCTCACCCTTTTCACTCTCCAGGTGGATGAAAACAGAATCATTGAAATGATATTCCCGTGAAGCTGCAGAACTCAGTTTGGTGGAGAAAGAATGGGGCATAGGTGGTAAATGTTTCTAGGGCTGAATCACCTAAATTAAATTACAGCTCCTACAAAATCTGTCTGGAGAGAACCATTTTAAAGCAAGGCTTATAGTAAGACAGGTACTCAGTGGAAAGAAACCTGATGATCAATCAAAATATCGCTGAAGAAGACAAATTATGGGGAGATTTTGTCTTTAAGTGGCTTTGGACACAGTTATAGGTAAAATCTCCCTCTTACCTTAGGCCTGAGTGGATGTATATGAACAAGTGATCCAGGGAAAGGTGGGTGGGGAAGGCAGCAGCCACCCAGGAAAGCCACACAAAACAGCCAAAGCCATTTATCTTCCATTAAGGAAGGCTGGAAAGTTCCTTTCTCCACGGATGCCCTCAGTGAGCTTTGGGATGTCAGTGGCCCATATCAGCCCTGCAGAGCCAGCTGAGGCTGTTTTCAGCAATGAAACACGGGCAAACGAAGCCGTGACTGCAATATTCCACAGAGTCTGGAAAACCAGACTGCCCGAATGTCCTTCCTGCAAATGTGGGAAACGCTCAGCCATGCTATCCTCCATGGCACCTTCTTGAAGGATTGGGAATGTACCTATCAAAATCCCTTCAATTTCATGGGTTTTCGCTGGCTACTGATACCAATGAAGTGCTGCAGGAATCCTTCCATGCCCAAAGCAGCTGTTTTGCACCTGGTTTTATGGGAAACTGTGAAATGAGATTTTCTCAAGATTTTTGGGGGGTTGAGTGTGGGACCTAAAGAATTTAAAACAACTATATGAAGCTTTATTACTTAGAGAAAATCACACATTCTGGAAGAATTCGTTACTAGAAATCTAATGAACTATTAGGACCTCACATTTCATGTTTTGATCTTTTACCAATTTCTGATAAATATTTTCAATCAGGAAGGCTGACTATGGTGACTAATCTTGAAAAAAATTTTGTACCAAGAGAAAGCCACAAAAGATTTGTTTTTTGTATGTAAATAATCCACATGGAATAAGCATGATACATAAGTTATAGAAAACACTGTGCTAAGGACACACATTTCATGTTTCGATCTTTTACTGATTTCTGATAAATTTTTTCAATCAGGAAGGCTGACTATGGTGACTAATCTTGAAAAAAATTTTGTACCAAGAGAAAGCCATAAAAGATTTGTTTTTTGTATGTAAATAATCCACACAGAATAAGCANTGATGTAGACAAGGAAGAGATCAGAAAAGGCGGGGGAAACCCACAAGAGAGGGGAGTGATGGTTGGTGGGGGGCTTGAACAGAGAGGAAGGAGCAGGACAGAGGGGACCCCACACCCAGGGTCACTGCAAATGAGGAGAGCAAAGGAGATCCAGAGCTGAGGAGGGGGCAGGGCCCAGAGCCACGTGTCTCCCCATGGCTGCTGCTTTTCTGTGCGGAGCTCACCCGGTTCTGTGTCCGGGCCAGATTTCTCTGGGAAAGAAGGGAAGGTAGGAACCAGAAGGCTGTACAAGGAGTGATGGCTTTAAACTGAGGACAGATTAGATGTTAGGAAGAAATTCTTCTCTGTGAGGGTGGTGAGGCCCTGGCACAGGTTACCCAAAGAGGTTGTGGGTGTCTGGAGGTGTCCAAGGCCAGGCTGGATGGGGCTCTGAGCAACCTGGCCTAGTGGAAGGCGTCCCTGCCCACGGCAGGGGGTTGGAATGAGATGAGCTTTAAGGTCCCTTCCTACCCAAACCATTCTGTGATTCTATGGCTTTTCCCACTCCCCATCTGCTGCTGGGGCAGGGTTGATCCCAGGGCTTTTTCCTCAGAGACAGATCAGCCATGGGGTGGTTGGGAGCTCTCAGAGGGGAGCAGTGCCCAGTGCATGATGTGATTAAACTGGGAGCTGCAGAAGAAGTATTTAGCCCGGTGGAAACAGATACACAGAGATGCATTCCATTCCTCTGCTATTAAATGGGCAACAGGCAGCGCGGCTGAGCGAGCCGGGCGATCCTATTAGGTTTCAAAAGGTAGCTCTAAGAATTCCTCTTCCCCACACTCTGCGGTCCCATATGTTGTGTGAAGGAGATGGCTTTGCTGGAGCTACTATCTCCTATTGGCAAGATGGGCATATTCCAGGAAAGCTATTAAGTCAAACAGCGAAGTCTGGTGCCGATGGTATTTTTCCTTCCCCTGAGCAAACTTTCTTTCTTATCTCTGGCTGCCTCGTGTATTAGCACATATGAAATTTTTACTGATACGAATTATATAAATGCACTGGAGAGGCTGCTCTGCAGTAGCACAGAACAGGGAGGCTCTATTGTAACACCACAAAAGCACCTCATGGTTGAATGAATGTAACAGAACAACAGAAAATCATTAACAGTTCACAGGCCAGCTAAGTGTGCTGACCATAATTTATTCGTATTTGCTTAGATTTCTCTTCTGATTCTGACTAGACATAAATTAGAAAACCTGTTCAGCCGTATCATGATCTCAGGGAGATGTGCAGCTTAAAAACTGATGGCAGAAGTGCCTTCTTTTCATCAATCCTCGCTGTCTTCACAAGGGCTACAGGCATTCTTGGTGAATCGCATCCAAGTGGTGTAAGAAGTCACCACCTCTGCAGTAGCAGAAGGTAAAACCCAAGGTCAAGTAGTCCCCAAACCTCCAGTGGTCTCCTTCATCACCTTGTTCATCCTGGTATGGCTTGGACACGGTGGAACAGTGGAATGAGGAAGAAAAGATGGAGAGGGGAAGACCCTCATATGTCCTGGACTGCTTGAAGCCTCGAGATCAGGGTCCAGATCTCCATCATCCCCTGGCAGCACTGGGCAGCCTGGGAAGACTTTCAAAAGCAGTGGTGGAAGGAAGCCTCATCCCAGGCAGGTGTTTGGACAGGGTACAGCTGGTGCTGCCGGCATACCCAGCCTGCAGGAGGAAGGAGAAGTGCCAGGAATGTTCCTCAGAGTGGTGAGGAGCCAAGTAGCAGAAACACCTGGTTTCTGCCATCTGCCTGAAACAGTTTATGCAGAAAGAAGCAGCCCTGGGTCTCACCAACACTACCTGGTAAGTTGTTGAATCTCTCCCCAGCTGTCACTATGTCACGTTCATTCAAACACCACTTAGAGACACCATTAAGGTCTATTCCTCAATTTCCCTCTTTGGGAGGAGACAGAGCCCACCCAAGTCTAGCCAGACAGTGAAAATTTGCTCTGTGTTTGGTCATCTGAGTCAGAGACAAGAAAAAAATCATCGTGTGCATGAAAGTCCTTTTTGTCTTGTGTGTGTGTGGGGCCTTCCCGACTCTTGGATGATCTTTTCTGTTTTCCTGCTGAAGTTCTCATTTCTGTGCCATGCCCTGTTGATAAGCCGGGACACTTCTGAGAAGCCTCCAATGGAGACAGTCACATCCACTTCCCGCAGCACGGCTGGGCACAAGGAGAATCTTTGCAGAAGATCCCTTGCTTAGAAGGGATTTGCTTCCCTGTCCGGCTAAAACCACCAGCACCTCTTCCAAAAAAAAAAAAAAAAAAAAGGTGAGAGAAAAGGTGGCACTGGCTCACAGAGCTCCACAGGGGGAAAAGGTGCATTTCACATCCATGGTCATTCCCCGTGTAGGAGGACAGCTGTGACATTTGAGTGATAAATATGTTATTAGTTCTGGGTCATAAAGATCAGAATGCAAATCTACTTTCTCTGAATATAGAGTGCCTTCCCAGGGTTTTTTTGTATTCACTGGGCACTTCAGTTAGCTGGGTAAGACTAGTGAGGGGAACATGGCTGATATTTTAGGTGAGGATGCTGCCATAAAATATTTCCAAGTTAACAAGCCTATGGCACCTTCTAACTTTCTAACTGAAACCCCACCATGTCTGCTGACAAAAACAGGGATAAGTGAAGTGAAATCTGAGCAAAGGTACAGAGTGGTTTCACAACCACCTTCCCCTTGGCTGGGATGGTCTGAGAAGGATGTTACTGTCAGTGACCGTCTCCAGCTGACCTCTGCTCCTTTTTTTGGGACCAAACCCAGAAAGGGAGAACCAAGAAGCCATCAGCGCCACAGCCCTGTCATAGGGATGAGCTGGGCACAGGCAGGAGACCACGAGATGTGAGGCACAAAGAAGAACCAAGTGCTCGGTTCACATTCTAAACAGAACACAGCAGGCAAAGTTCCCAGTGAGTTCAGCATTTGGTCGGGGGATACAACCCACTGTGAACAAATCTGTACTTATGCTGGTGGCTTAATCAGCCTCCCTTTCCCCAGCAGGTTAATAACAGTAGGGGAACAGCCACCTTGAGATGTTTTCAGAGCCACTTTCCAGAATGGAAGGAAAGAGCTCCCCAGAGGGTGCAGGTCAACAGCTGCCTCTGCTGCTGAGGCCAGGATGAGACCAAGGCAAGGAAGTGAGAGATGCTGTTGAGATAAATCTTGGCTGATGAGGTTGCTTTGGTGATAAACTGGCGTGTAGGGCCCTCATGGCTTTAGGTGGCTGCTGACGCGACTTGGAGAGGCACAGGGACTCACCAGCCAGGTTCTCATGGACTTTGAAACCTGAGCCATGGCACAAAGAGTTGGGCTGTTCTCAAAGAGTTGGGCTGCTCTCAGCTGCTGATCGTCATTTCAGCAAGGCAGTCCTGATTTCCAGCCCTCTTTTGAAAATAGGTCTCGAGATCCAAGATTAACATTTCCCAAGAT
Source organism: Mystacornis crossleyi (assembly GCA_013400655.1). Classification (NCBI taxonomy): domain Eukaryota; kingdom Metazoa; phylum Chordata; class Aves; order Passeriformes; family Timaliidae; genus Mystacornis; species Mystacornis crossleyi. The sequence continues at coordinate 16,571 of VYZQ01037169.1, forward strand.
ACCTAAATGGTTTAGGGGCCTATCTTCTCATATTAACGTATTTTAGCAACAATAGTTGTAGCTTGGATGATAGATGATTGTTAATGACTAAAAAATTACCGAAGAAAATCCTCCAAAAGGCTGTTTGAACATACTTCTGGATTTCCAAGGGGTTTTGGTTCCTTATCCTCTGTGTGGGATATGTGGTTCTCCATCCTCAGGGAACAGGCAACCACCCATCTTTTCTTGATGGCTATATGGATAAAGTCCCAAATTTTTCTGCCTTGAAGTATGGGATCATGGTACAGAAGAGGCTGAGAACCACTGGTCTATATTTAAAATTTCCTGTTTTGTGCCAATCCTGTTATCGTTCTCTTAATATACTGCAATTTTGTCTTCCCAGGGGTCTACTTCCTTTAAAATATTTTCTTACTTTTTTTCTTCTTTGCATTTTTGTACTGAGATACTCTGATTGGACATAAACTTTAAAAATTTTGTTTTATATAAAACTGGCATTTTTAAAGCAAGATATTGCTGCATTTCCTAGGGCTTTACTGTATTTACGTCCAATTGTTCTTTACTTAAAATCCATGGCTAAATTCCTGTTGACCCAATAAAAATAAGTTGCATCAAGAAAAAACACATTTATAGGAATATGAAAAGAATGGATTATTACATAACCTTTTTGTGTAATGGAAAGGTGTAATTAACCAATTGAACTGAGTTTGCATGGCCTATTTATCTATCAAGTATTGTGAATATTTCAATACATTTTCTCTATTCATTTCTAATTCCCTGCTGAGCCAATAATATTTCCAAAAATACTTAGGCAGGGGGTGAATCCATAGGTGTCCTACTGAGTGAGAGCTTGTCTGTATTTTTATAAACCAACCACAGCAGGAAAGTTTGCATCATTTGAAAAAAAAATTCAAGAACAAAGATGCTGAAACCCATGCAATTGTTCTCCTGCAATATCTGGGGCAGAGATCGCAGATCACACACAGAAACCTCGTGGGAGAGGCAGGTGGAGGAGCAGGAAATCAAAGAGCAGCAGTGCTGTGCCGTGCCGATAGTGACAGTCACTGTGAGGACCTCTGACATCACCAGTCACTCCCGAACACGCAGTTAATAAATATCTGTGATGAAATTATTGCTGAGTCACTGCTCAAGTACGTCCCCTTTGGCCTCCTCAGGGCTAACAGGAGCCGATCTCGGCCGTGCAGATGTTGGTCTAAACCAGTTTGCCACTAAGCAGATTGCCATAACTGAATTCCTTGTGGGAGGGCACTCAGAGACAAACTTTGTCTTCGGTGACTGCATCAGGCATTAACTGCGTGGCTGTGGGTGCAGCCAAGCTGGTTTGTTACTGATAACCAGGGTGGGATTAGAGACAGCTGAGGAAGAAAACCTTGGAAAATGCCTAGATGGGGAACAAATATCAATTTTCCATTGCAGAGCAATTAATTAGGACACTGTGATGAGTTCTCTCTGTCGCACTTGTCATTCAGGCCTGTTACTGGAGTGAAAAGCTGTCACCTCCAGGGCACTGTGAGTCCCTGCCTCTTGTGCCTGTGAGCTGCCCTGACACGAGTGGCTACTACTGAGAGCAGCGAGTGGGTGGTGGTGGGAGCAGCGAGCAGATTCAAGTGGTTGCAGCCCAAATGCAGCCCTTGCGCCAGAGACGCCGTGTTGCAAAGGAGACACCAAGTTGCTCAATGTCCTTGGTGACCGTCGGCTTTCAGAAAGCTGTAGCAATAACCAGGGTTTGGAGGCAGCTGGGCTGAGAGCTGATTTACCCTTCCCATGTGTGGGGGTAGGTCTGCCTGTGTCTTTTGTTCTAATTTTCCATTTTTCCCCAGTAATGTCAGCCGCATTTGGATGACCAGGGCACAACATGATGATGCAGCCCTAAGGACAAAGCTGCTTTTCTTGACTCAGGGCTGAACATTTCTGCTTTTATTTCATTTTTTCCGAGACTGACACTGTAAGAAGTTAACATGAAGCAAAGTCACGTCACTGGTTTGCTGCATTCCCAGTAAATTCTTCAAGAAGGCTTTGTCCATTCCTCATGGAGGTGCTCACACACGCAAGAACATTAAGTTTCGAGGTGCCAGCACTGAAACTTTTCCAAAGCATCTGTAGATAGACTGTCCTTTCGTCCTCCTCCCCTTTCCCACCCCTCACCATTCCTTAAGCCTCCAGAGAAATGATGCAGTGAAAGTTTGCACGGAAAATGAGGAAGGAGCTGTAGACAATGCTTTCACCTGCTGTGATGTGCACGATAGCCAGAGGCTGAAAAGCCTCTCTTCGTTCTTCTAGGAGGAGAGTCTCATGTGAGCTCTCAAAATAGGATTTAGCAAGCCAGAGCTGAATTTCATCCAGCCCCACTCGCTGCTGGAGAAGGAAAATCTTGATACTATTAACGTAAGAGGTGAGGTTAGCTCAGGAATCCGTGCCAGAAGGGGCTGAAATCCCTGCTGTACGTTTTGGAGAGCTGGAGCCTGATGGTTACAGGCCGGGGTAGGTGCCCAGTTCTGTGGAGTTTCAGCTGGAACCGAATGGCTGATGTGCCCTTGAAAATCCCAGCCTGCAATTCCTCCCCTCTGCAGTTACAACAGCACAAAGACAATGTGGTAATGTCTGCTGCGTTACAGAATCCCTTTATCTGGGGAAAAAAAGTCCTGTCAGACTAATCAGGGAATTAGCAGTATTACAAAAGTGCTCCTCACAAATGCTAAAATGCAGACATGACTCAGATTAATTTTCAGATCAGGAAACTTATCTTTCTAGTGTGCAGCACTAGCCTGTGTGAGAGGATTCTGGCTTTAATATGGATTTGTTTGGTGGCACTTGGCAGAGAAACAGAGGGCTTTAAAAAAAAATTATTATTATTTCAAAATCTACTGGAAAGGATTTAGCAGCCTTTTGGAAACATTATATTTTCTCTATTTTGGGGAGCTTTTTGACCTTTCTTAAAGAATTTAATTATCCAGAATTGTCACATCTGATTTCTTTAAATACCCATAAAGAGGAAAAACTCACAAAGCAAATTAAAGGTTGGTGAACTTTGCTTTATTTTGCTCACAATGCGAACGTTTCAAACGATTGGAAAATTATTTCCTTCTATTTTGAATGATAGAAGTTAAAGATAGGAATGACCTATTAGATCACCACCAGCATTTCCCTGACAATTGTGGTTCTGTTTCACTAATCGGAAGAAAGGAGCACAAATTTCATCGACTGAGCAGCTCCAAGGGCCAGCAGTGGTGTGTGGAGACCCTCATGGTGAGGAAGACCTGAGCCAAGTCAGCGGGGGCCGGATGCCTTCAGCACCCGGCTTCTGTTTGGTGGCCTTATGAAATGAATGAGCTGCGTCTGTCCGACGTGGAGGGCCCGGGGATGAATAGCACAAAAAGGCACGGCTATGACTGCTCCATTTATTGGCCGTTTTGGCAGCATGGCTGAATAGCAAATGGATGTGGAAAACTGCTCGGAAACTCCCAAACAGGGACCTCGCTATGTGGGGGAACCTGCACTTCCTTCACCCTTTGACATTTTATTATTAACTACTAATTTTGCGATCCGTAGCCCATTTGAGGAGCACAAAGAGGGTCAGCTTAGCACAACAATCATCTTCTTGGTTAAAAGCACCCATCTATGCTCCAGTGCTCACATGACAAAATTTGTTTTCCACAATGTTTCCCGGGCATGGCTTAGCTGCAGTAATTTTTTAATAGGTTTCTTTTTTTCCCTTTCTTTCCTTAAACCAGTATTACACTAGTAGGATGTATTTCAGATGGCAGGAAAAGACTTGTTCTTGTCCGGTTTGGAAGCAACCGTGGAAAAGTCTCTTAGTCTATCTCAAATGGAACAAATTGTTTGGAGCTCCTGCCCACTGGCTCTGCAGTAGCTCCTTGGGACAATCTCATCCAGCTCGAGGATTTTCCATGGCCAGTCTGCCCTGCAGCTTAAAGGTCCTTGAAGTGTGTCAGAGGGTTTTGCTTTCTCTGCATCTCCAGAGGGTGACAGACACAATTACTGCTGTTCTGGTTGAAATTTATCCTGAGACTTCGTGGCACTGTATTGACTTTGGCTGAGGCTGGCTCAGAGCTCCCATGCAGCAGGGTGATGGATGAGGCACGTACTGCAGTTTGTCAGTCCAGCGCTCTCCCAGAGCTGCGATGGCACCTCCCAGTCAGCTGAGAGTTGGGTATTCAAACACTGTTAATGTTCATCTTCAGAAAGCTGAGCTGAGATCTACCTGTTCTGGATTCTTCACATGGATCCAGAGTAAAATCCTCGCCTTTCAGGAGATGGGAGAGCAGTCAGACCCTGTCCCAAGTATGCCAGGGGTAGGGAGAATTTAGTGAGAGTCAAACTGTTATAATGTTCTGGTTCCAGCCAAAGGCAAGAGTTGCAGAAGCAGCTGGTTCCTTATAAGAGATGAGTGTGAGATGCAGAGTTTGGATATGTGTTACAGCTGTAGAGGATCACATCTGGAATGCAGTCAGATCTGAAGAGGCTGAGGTTGTTTGGGCATCATTTTGCCACTGGGAATGTCCTGTCAGGTTAAATCCAGGCCTGTGGTCCCACACTGCATCTGCAAACACTGAGGAGAGAAGGGGGAAAGAGGGGAAGTCTGCTAAGGGCTGGGCATGGAGGAGGGTGGTGTCCAACTGCCGTGTCCTTGCTCAAGTGACCCCCTAAACAGGACATGACCCCCCTGGCTCCACACACCCCTCAGATGCCCTCCTCCATGGGGCTTCTCCTTTTAAAAGTGGTCGTTCCTCGGTGGCTGCCCCTTTGGCGTCGCTGCTGGCTCCAAGTGGGGCAGTGCCCTGTGCTGTACGAGGTGCAGCTGATGCAGAACTTCTGCACGCCCCAGCCGCTCCTCCATGACTGCCAAATCCAGGTCGTGGTTGAAAGATGAAGCAGATTCCCACGTGCTGAACCCTGTGGGAGCTGCAGAGCTACAGGGATTGAGAAACACAGTGCTGTGAAGTCCATCCTCCTGCTTCTCAGCTATCAGACCCATCAGTCCCCCACTGATTTTAGATATTAATTTCTCTCTGTTGCCTCTGTCTCTCTTGAGTGTGGCGTTGGAGAAACCCTAGCAGATGCTGTTACAAGGCAGGCAGCTGAGCCCCTCTGAAGCTCTGGGTCTCGTAGGGTATCAGGTTAGTCCTGAGGCTAGGAAGGCAAGTCCCTGTTACCTGGTGCACCTGACCACCTTGTGGTGGGGCAAATGCCACACTGGTGAAGTTTTATTTCTGTGTCTGTAATGCCTCCTTAAAGGACTCAGATGGAAGAAACAAATCTAATGGCAGAACAGCCCCTGTGAGCCTGTGTGTGCCGATTTCTATGCCTGAATAGAAGTTCCCAGCGACTTTTGGGATGCCTTTGAAACTTTGGCCAAACTATTTCTTAAAAGGTCTTATAAAGAGTTCAGTTTGACTTGGTTTTCCCAGCATGATCTGAGCTGCAGAGCATTTAATTCTCTTGAAACAGGTGGAGTTTGTTTAAGTCCTTCTGTATTTGTGGGATTTTCCTGAAGAAACCCCTCTCTTTCCTAGATTTTGAGAATGCTCTTCTCTAACCAACTGCAGCTATATTTATCTCAGCATTTGTATTTTCTCCTTGTTACTCTTTGCTCTGACACAAGTTGCCCTGACACAAGGCACAGTTTGAGCTCTCTTGCTTTGCCTCTGTTTCCCAGTGTTTCTTTTGAAATTATATGCAAGAGCACACATTCCACCTTGGCATTTGGCAGCCCCTTGCCCTCTTATCTTGTATTCATGAGCTTTTAGAAATGTCCTGCAGTAGCCCTGCCTGACTGCTGGGTGTCTAAGGCTTTTAATAGTTCTGCTAAGTTTAATTGTACTTGATTTTGCTGCTTCGTTTTTATATGCATGCCAGACAGCTCATCCCCTCAAGAATGTCCTGAAGGCATCCTCTGCCATAATAAATAACAGAAGTGATAGTTAAAGTATACATGTATAAATAAAGTTTGCTCTGGTGTGTGAGTTCGCCTAGCAAATATGAAAATGTGACCCAGGGCCTGCACCTCTGCATTCAAATCCTTGCTGTACAGTGAAATGAACTGGAATGTGCTACAGTGATTTTCTTTGATAATGTCTGGCTTATAATTTACTTTTGGCTGAAGCAATCAGTGAGGGAAATCCATTTGAATAGCTTTGTAAGAACGCTTTATTTTTCTGGTGCTGCAGGCTGCAACTTTCACACTCTGAGACTAAATCCCTTTCGCATCGTCCAGGTCCTGGGGAGAGACATTTATTTAAAAGTAGCTGAAATGAAGCACAGAAACAAACTGTAAGTGATTTTTGGCATTACAAGTGCAGTGACTGTAAAGCAGTGGCTCGGCTCCATACTTTAATAGGCTTTAACGTATCAATTATAGTGCTGAGTAGTAATTAGGGCTACAGAGCAAAATGCAGAGTGACCTCTAAACTGTTCCAAAGCTGTGGGAACTGGTGGGAAGGGGGATTTGGAACCAGACTGAATTCTGGTAATCATACCACAGGGTGCAAAAGAGCAAATGTGACTATTAAAAGTTGAATTTTGTTTCAGCAGTGCAGGCACGCCTTGCCTGCCCTCTGAAAGTGAATCTTCCCACAGCATGGAGCTAAGTGGGCTGAGCAGGGGATAACCCCTCTGGGACCACGGGCAGCAGTGTGCTGGTCCTGCCAGCCTGCCCACTGCATTAAATGAGTCGTGTCTAAAAACCCTGCACTGCTCTGCTGTGCTCAGCTGCTCGGGAGCCTCTCAGGAGGAGGGTGAAAGATGAGAGCTGGGAATGCTGCTTCTCCTTTCAGCGTGGCCTAAAGACACCCTCAAAAATTCCATGGTACAAAGGGATGCCTGGCTTCCACATACACTCCTTCCACCCTGCACTCAGCTGGTGAAAATGTGCTGGTCCTGGCTTAGAAAGAGCACTCCAAAATTTTGGAGGATGGAGGCACTGCACCCCCATAATNAAGCTTTCCTCCCTCGCTGGTTGTTTGCTGCTCCAATTGCCCTGGAGACAGAGTGAAATGTCCAGCGGTACCACGGATGTTTGGCTGTAGGGATGGCAGCCTATATCCACGTGCGCCTGGTCAGTCCCATAAACCTGAATGAGCCAAGCCCCAAACCTCCTCTTGTTTTCAGGGTGGAGTCAAAGCCACAAAATACATCTGCAATGTTTGTAGCCAGTGATCAATTGTAAGATAAAGAAATATTTATTTTAAAGCGTAAACTGAGCAGCGTGCATTTCTTTGCCCAGGATATTCCTCTTGACGTTACTATTTTGATATGCCTAAGTTCATTGGTATAAATAGTGTGCAGTTGTCATCACATTTAACTATAAAAAGCCCTCCTCAGCTGACAGCATAGGTATCATAAAGTCACATCACCCCCTGCTAAGCAATTTTCACTTGAGGCATGTGCAAGCCTCTGAACGACAATTCTGCCTTTCCAGCCTTGGCTGGCATATGATTTAGGAGCAAGGGAAGGCTTTCAGAAGCAAAGATTTGTAGGCTTGACACAGAGCACCAATGAATCATGTACTCTAAAACTTTATCCACCATAGCTGAAAACAAAAATCACATACAAGCCAAAAATGCAAAGTGGGCCCCATGGATGTGACATGGCTTGGCTCACCTCCAGGAGGCTTCAGTAATCTTCTAGCATGGTTGGAAACATGCCAGCAAGTGTCCTTCACCAGGGTGGAGGGAGTGAAACGTTCACAAGAACTTATTTCTTCATGTGAGCTCCCACAGAGAGAAATGGCTGCACTACCCTGGTGAAGAGAGAGATGAAAGTTTATCCCATTTTAGGACTTGGTTTTGTCTACCCAGTAAAGTACTTATATGGGCTCCATACTGTCCTGCCTGGGCGAGTCGTGGTCTTTAACACATTTATTTTTGCGGGTAGAGCAAGGGCTGATATTTGTGCTTCAGCTGGGGAAGGCATGAATGGGAATGCAGTGTTCCACCCCACACTGAGAGAATGGAAATTAGCACTGCTTGTCTCAGCAGCAGAGCGAGTCAGGAGGAGCTTTACTTGAGCATGAAAAACTAGAGGAGAGGAGAGTCAGTCTGTGCGAGGTAGGGAGAACTGCCAAGACTCAACTGGATAAGTAACACGTAGTAAATGCTTAGAGTCACCTTGCCAGACAAATATTTGCCTTTCACTTTGAATGAAGACCAAATCATGTTCTAACTGGTAGGACCAAGAAATTCCACGCATTTTAGCAAATTGAGTGTCCTACAGAAACTCCCATGGTAAGTGTACGAGGGCAGACTTTGGGGGATTGCTGGACAGACAGGAGGAAAAAAAATAACTCGGGAAGATATTTCAGTGTAGGAAAAAGATCAGAGGGAATGCTGGAAACTGGGAACAGGGTGGAAAAAAGCTTTGTAATTGAGTGTGGCTAAATTCACCACCACACTTAGTGGATAGTCTTTGTATTTATGGTGGTCAGAGGGGTGGAATCCAGGAGCCGAAGGGGTCAAAATCTCTGGGGAAACGCTGGAGACAAAACTATGTCTCCTCCCTAAATCAGATTATCTCTGCAAAATATGTTATGGGAAGAATTAAGATCTAGAGTAAAGACCACAGTCCCTGGGCATTTCCAGTCATTTCTAACAACCATGTAAACTTCTCTCTCTTGTTCAGTGAACCAAATGCAGAAGACAATGGCAGACAAAAGGCAGCAGCAGAATTGTCCTTTTTGTGGCAGATACGACCTTGGTGTCATTATTTAAGGACTACATTTACAGGCAATACTCATTGTTCTCAGGCCTTTTGCTCTGTCTGCTGTTATAGCCTTTTATGACCAATTTTTTGGAAATAACTGATTTTATCAGCTGTTACTAGGTCGTTACTAGGTTAGAGGCTCTGGTTGGACTTTAGTGCACCTAACTCGGTTTTAATGAAAATATGAAAAATAAAGGATGAAGGCTGAGATGGACCATCTATTTGACCATTGGGCTGTGCAAGAGCAGAATTCAGACACTGGATGTGACCCCTCCAAGTGCAGACTACTCTTCTACATTTTTTCTTTTTCTTTTNCTAATTTCCCTTTCTAGCTTCATCCCATTCCAGCTCTTTCTATCCCCTTGGGCCCCCGTGGTTCCTCTCCATTTCAGCACCTGTGCAATCGTGTTTAGTGACCTTGTATCACGTATGTAAATACGGAGAAGCTTAATTAAAAGGAACAAATGTATCAAATTGTTTCACAGTATACAATCTAAGTACTTATGTACCCTTCAAAGG
>VYZQ01037169.1:27876-45037 GCA_013400655.1 Mystacornis crossleyi
TTCCCATTCCTCTCTTTTAAGCCCTTGAAAGTCTGTCAGAGTCCGGGCTGAATTCCTGAAACCAGTTGGAGTGTAGCTCTTCTTTTGTTCCCCACTGCCAACTGCAGAAAGCTACGTTCACTGGGTTTTGTAGTCACCAGCTTTAAAACCCCTAAGTCCCATTGCTTCCTTTGAATGGCCAGATGCAAAGCAATGCTTTAAACCCAGGAATGACTATACAGAGCTTTTCACTCGCCGTGTTGGACGGGCTGCTGTGCTGTCTCTGATTACAAGGAAGAATGCCTTAAGCAGCCTGTCTGCTTCTTAAGACTATCAGAGGTAAGGCTAAAACTTGCAAAATAACATCTGGAAAGCCCAGATCATTCTCTAATATAGAAATACTATTTTCATCCTTGAGGTTAGAAGGCTATAAATATCGTTCTATTGATGTAATTAATTCAGCTTAAAGGGATGTCTTCCGTTTTTAAGGTATATACATTTAAACATGGTTTAAATGGAAAACTGCTTCAAGTGCTGTAGGGCTGCTGAGTTTTACTGCACTTGAAGGTACAAGATGTTTGGGTAATTTTTGTCCTCTTACTATTCATCAGTGAATTAATTTACTGTTCTGCTTACGGATAGAAGTACAATCCAATTCATTAATCATATTGAGATTTTTAAACCTGCACTAGTCTGTTATGACTTGTTCTTCATAAGGCTGAAAAATATTTCTTTCATCAGAATGGCTTAATGCCTATAAACATGTCCTAATTATATTTTCTTGGAATTAATCAAGTTCATTATGTTAAGTTTGGGATCTACATCTGAAGTCAATTTGAATTGTGAGCATCTGCCACATTCCCTTCAGATATTACTGATAAGAATAGTGGTGTGGGATTTTCAGAAGTACTCAGTTTTGGCCTAATCCTTTTCCTCTTGCAGACAGTTGGAGTTTTACTGTTCCTTCAGTGGTGTGGATTTCAGTCAAACCTTAGCACTTCTCAAAACCTTACAGTTTTGACAAATTTTTCAAACAACTTGAGGGAAAAAGTCTACACAAGGTGTCATTTCATTTAGAAGAAGATGTAGTTATCCTTGTTTGGTTGGTGGTTCGTTTTTTTTCCCCCTGCATTTCCCCCCCCTAAAATAGAGGTTTACTGAGCATTTTGGATGAAAAGTGATTAAACAGTCTGCTGCCATGAGAAAATTCTTCAGAAACCTACAGACTCCCTCAAAATGACTCAAAAAGTCACTGGGCTTATACAAAGAAGCCCCACTTGCACAGAAACTACGACAACCTTTTTGATTTAAAGCTCTCTGAGGGGGTGATCTTTATCCCATTAGTTCAACCACAGTTGTTTCCATTGCAGTTTATTCACAAGAACCAAATCTTGAGGTCCTTAATGCAGTTTGGTCAGGTCAAAGAAAGCTTTTTCTTGAGTAATGGTCCCAGGATATGACCTATTTCTGATTCCTGACATTCCTATTGAAGATAAATGAAATCACACTTTCAGAACTGTTTAATATTAAGGATTGTAAAAAAGGAAAGGGTTGAAAATGAAGGAGGAAACTCTTTGCCACCAACCCATCATCTATGATACCAAAGTTAATTTTTTAGCAAGCCCAGCTTCCTGACGTGGTCGGGCAATGTCCAGAAACACAGAACCTACCATTCAAATGTTTCTTACCCTCGGTTCTATTTGGTTTGGGTGCTATGGAGTCACCAGTGGACTGGGATGCAAGGGGGTGCAATTCTGAGACGTCAAGGAGCCAAAAGAATTTTCGCAGACAATCGCGCCTGTCAACAATTCTGAATTTTGCTAATTGAAGGCCCCTTCACTGATTTCGGTGCCTGCCACTGCAGCAGGTACACGGGGTGGGTTTGCTCTCCCTTCACTGTCTCAGAATTGGCTGTCTGGCTGCAGGTGGGTGTCTAGACTTCCATCCCAACCTGTGGAGCTCTCCTTGCTGCCAGGAGCCAGCTCACCGTATCCAACCCTCAACTGTGCAATGAATCACCCTCTGGCTGTGCTTGCCTCTCTCTGCTGATGACAGGGAAAGCCCAGATGGGTGACACCTCCGTGTTAAGAAGCTGAAATTGGATGAGATGGATCCCACCCACGTTGCTCGCACACCCCTAATTGCAGCGCCAAAAGATCTTGCGTACATTTAAAAATACGCATATTTAAAACAGCCAGCTCAGGCACTGCGGGGTGGGCAGCGTGGTGGGGGGTAGGTTTGGGCACCTGACCTGAATCCAGCAGTTGTTGTTGTGGGCCACAGCTGGAATGTCCAGCTGACCTTCCTCAAAGTCAACACAGCCAGCTGACCAGGAGCTATGCAGCTTGTGGAGCTGCAGGGGCCTTGGAGGGACCATTCCTCACGGCCATGGAGGAGAGGGACAGCCAGAGGCGAGGTCAGGAGCAAAAAGCTCATCTACGTGGAGGTGGCAGTGGCAGCAGATCCAAACCCCTCAGCTGAAAACACCAGAAAAGGCTTTGGCTTTGCCCAGGTGGCCAGACAGTTTCGACCAAACCCAAGAGCTCCCAGGACGAAAACTCTCGTCTTGATCTTCCCAACATCCGGCTTAAAAGTGGCTTGGCTGCAAACAACTTCTACTGCTGATGCATAATTAAAAAGCCATTTTCATTCATTTCACAGACGGTGCACAGATCTCTCAAATGTCCATTTGTTGCAGGCTATCACCAGTAGACCATTAAACTTGGCCCTGGGCTGTACTTCTGCGCCTGCCTTTTTGTTAAGCACATGCGTTTCATCTGTCAATAATTACAAGGGATTGAATCTTGGCTCTTTTATTCTGGGAACTGCCCTGCTGCTGGAAAAAAGCTAACAGAAACATACTAGTGCAGAGTTTTCAACATTGCGACGCTGCTTGGCATGAGAGATAGCTCCTTCTGACAAGTTAAATGCTAATTTTTATTGAAGGTAACAGTAAAATGGGAAATTGGTCTCTGCACTTCACTTAGGCAAGAAATTAGGAAGAAAGCCGCCAGCAATCGCTGTTTCAACATTATAAACTTTGCTTTACAACATGCTGCTGGACCAGAGGAAACCCTTTGATTCTTATAAATCCATGTGGATTGCTGATCACTGAGGAAAATACGTTATTTTCCCCCCTCCACACAGAGGCAAATACGCATTTCTTTGTGGGGAGCTGAAGCCGTCATTATCACAGCCCTTGCCGTGGGGCACTGCAGTCAGCCCGGGCCAGTGAGCCCAGATTTCAATCAGTCAATGGCAATATCTTCTGCAGAAGGAATAAAGTTTAAAGGCACAGTCAGCACCAGGGAGTTTTGGTGGCTGTGGCTGGCACAAAGTCCTTGGGAACCTGTGACCACGGGCTGGCCTGTGGGCTCGTGGGTGTATCTGCTCCCTGCAGCCCCAGCACCAGGGTTTCTGCCTGGGTGCTCACCAACCCCCAGGAATACTCATCCAGATTCTGCCAGTCTAATGCCCAAATGCTTATTTTACTTTGCATTTTCGTAATTTGCAGTGCATATTCATATCTCGTCTGGTAGGTGTCCCAATACATGAGATGAGCTTAGAGAATGGAAGCAATAAATACAAAATATGGGGCTTCTTTTAATCAGCTTTTGGGTTGTTAGAAACATTGTTCAGGTTTTTCTTCATAGGCACCAGGAGTTAAAAACTTACGATTTCTTCTATTTTAAGGAAAAGCCCTGAACCTCATGCAATCACTTGTCTCCAGGGAGACCATTTAAGGAAAACAAAATACTAAGAGATGAGGGACAATTCAGAATAGTTAGAAGCAAAGTATTTGTGTTAGAAATATTGATTGGGTTTTTTTGAATTTAATTTTCTGCTCAGCACTCCAAAGGCCCTAGGTACTGAAAGGTGCTCTATTACTCATTTTATCTATAAAGCTCTCTCCCTCAACACATCCTGTAAAAGCACTCAGGGTGTTGTATGGTAATTAAAAGGTGATATTAATATTTCCTGACATGCACTATAAAACATCTTCAACCAGCTTCTTGTAACTATCACCCACATAGGAAAGGAAAACGAATATAGTATAAGAAGAGAAAAAAAATTACTGGGAAGGTGGTTCCTCTGACTTTCTGCTTGGGTGTCCTTTTTTCCCCCCACAAAATAGGTAAACCATCTTTGTTTCCCTGTCGGCTTTCCCACTTAGACCAAAACAGCTAAAATCCCCAGATGCTGATGTTTTTCAGGTTTGTTTCCCACTTGGAGCCTCATGGGCAAATTACTCTGTCACACAAAGATTTTCTGTAAGAAAACAAGGGAATTAATTCCTCGGAATTCGGATTTCTGCAGCCTTTGTTCTGTTCCAACCACTGGCATGGGAGACACCCGGTTTGAGGCGCAGCAGTAATTTTTTTGTGCTTCTGTTGTGGTGTTTTGTAACCTGGGCTGTAGGCAGGGTCACCTGGGTGATGTCTGCATCACTTGTCCTTCCTGCAAGGGGGAGAGCGATGTCTCTCAGAGCAGGGCTCCGTGCTGAGAACATGGCTGTAAAACAAGGTCCCAAACTCAAACTGATAAAACATCCATTCTTGCACAGATTCCGAGGCTGTACAGTGAGATTGAAAGTGATTTTTTGCTGTGGGGCTTGAATTTCTGCATTTACTTTGGGTTTTCTACTTGTCTTGTTTCCTCTTTGGTACTTTTCTCCCTACAGTGACTTTGGTGTCTGCTGCCTCCTTTCTCCTGGCCTGTTCCATGATACCTGCATGATATCTGTCTGTCAGGAATTTGTAGGCAGAGTGACGCCAAGATTAGAAAAAGAGCTGAAAGACGTCTCATTTTAACGGGAGAGGTTTGGGTACAGACAGAGATGTGAGAAAACCTGGACCACACATAAATATACAGACCCACCTTGAGCTGATGTTTGTGCTCTGTAGTTCAGGACATAGTTAAGATCTCACTTTAATCAGCATGGAGTGGAACAGGGTATTTGGAAAGCATGGGATATGCTCCAGAGTATGTTATAGACATGGATGTTGTCTCACTGGGCTAATTTTACCATATCAAGCCAACCTTTTCTAATGCAGCCCCGTGCTCCAACCAGCACCCATTAACTGCAGGAGAAGCTGAAGTTTAAAATTTAAATTCAGGGCATTTTTTTAAAGTGATGAAACTGCTATAGGATATTTTTTACATACAAAGATTCGAAAGAAGAGCCCGGGGATGCATACTCACATCAGTTCAGTGCCAATGTGATTGGTTGGTACAAAAAGCTCCAGAGTGATGAGAAACAGAGGCTGCTGTGAGGTTATCATCATATTCTTGTGGGTTGCACCTTGATTTCTAACCATTAGAAACTGGCTCAAGCCCTAGAGAAGGATGCTGAGTATTTTACCATAATTTTAATTACCATAATTTATCATAATTACCATAATTTTCCCTCTTGGTATTATTTTTGTCACTCTCTGGATATCCTCAGAAATATTCAGCCTCTTGTTTGGTACTGTCAAACCCTCTGTGACTTCCTGAGGTGGCAATGTCCATAAATTCATTGCACCTGCATTTAATCTGTGCTCCCCATTATTGGTTTTGGATTTGTTGCATTTCCACTGCGCCGAATGTCACCTTGTTCTGTGGCAGCAGCAAGGAGGGCAGAGCACCTGCTCTGACCACTGGGAATTTTACAGACACCAGGGACACCCGCCCAAGGTTGTTTCTAATCCTTCCAGTCTCCTTTATTCACCTGGGATTTTCAGCCATCCCTCGAGCACCGTTTTCCTTTGAGCGTTGCCTTCCCTCCCATCACCCTTCCCCAAATCCCTCTTTCTTCCAGGCTTAATGCTGTGCTGTGGGTTTGTGCTCGGCCGTGATTCATGTGCCAAGCCCAACTCCACGCTCAGCAGTTCAGCCGAGCACTTAGGCCCATGGTAATCTTTAAACTCAGAACATGCTGAAGTGCTCCACTTAACAGAGATCAGATCATTCATGTGCTTAAAGATAAGCATTTGCTTAAGTACTTTGCTGAATTCAAGCCTAAACACACACATTAAATTCATCAGCTAGGACCCTTGACAAATTTTGCCACAAAAGTGCCTATCTCTCCCCATGGACTATAAAGGGAGACTAGATGACTAGTTTGAACTAGATAGCTAATCTTTACACAGCTAAAATGAGGTGAGAGGAATCCCACCCTCTGTACCTATCTGTGGTGTCAGGCACTGATCTCTGCTGGGGGCCCTCCATTCTACTGAGAGGCAATTAATGAGAACCAAAACCGGGGATGGGCCCCAAAGGCGATGGGGAGGGAATTTCTGGGTCCCTGCCTCCAGCAGAGCAGCACCCAGGCACAGCAGGTTGGAAAGTTAATGGTTTATATCATCCTCAGACCTGAATTCCACCCTGCAACAACAACTGGGCAGGTTTTAAATGATCCCTTGTCAGAGATGAGATTTTAAAGTCCGTGTGCTTTGAAGTGAGCTACGTGGCTGTCCTGCTGAAAAATTCCCCAGGAAACCTTCAGCCTTGACCTAGTGGTTCAAAGTTACAGAGATTGAGCTGAAACGTGACTTTAATTTTATCTGGGCTTTTTGTTTCAGTCTTGATCATTAAACTCGGGGTTGCCACTTAGTCAGGAGCGATATTGGGTTTCTGCCAGGCCTGCCAATGGCACGAACACACGAGCCACTGCGTACACAGTAACCCCAGAGGGCTGTAAATGCTCCTGTGCCTGCAGACTTGCCGCGTCCGTAATGTAAAGTGCCAGTGAGAACTGTCAGCTGCATATTAAAATGTCCCTCTGTGGAACAGCACGGCTTCACAGTGACCAAGGCTTGCAGCTCGAAGCCCAGACTGAGGGTCTGGAGCAGCTGATGGAAGGGATGTGTCCAGGTTTGCTCTCTCTGGCTGTAGGATGATACACCACGCTCAGGAGGCTGCTGAATTGATGTCTGACATGGGATCAAAGGAAAAAAAACCACAAACCAAAAAACCAAAACCAAACCCAAACCTCAATCCAAACCAAGACATGATGTGTGTCTCCCTACCTGAGTGGACACATTTCTTTAATTTTGATATCATCTGGCTTGGGAGATTTATTGCAGCCCAAGCCTTGATTACCAAGTCCTAATTTTGCCTAGCATGGTCTGCTTGACCATGAGCACAGGAGGCTAATTCTGGGGTAAAGAAAAAGAAATTTCTGAAGATATTCCCATTATTCTGATGAGTTACTCTCTGAAGAATGGCCTATCTTGTTAAGCTTCCCATGATGTGGACAGTTCCTTCATCTGGGGCTGCACAGCAGCTCACCTTTGGGCAGGACTGTGAATCCCTGGGCTACCACCAGGCACACAGCCAAAGCCAGGGCTTTTCAGCCCTGCTGAGAAGGGCCAAATCCAAATCCACACCTGTCAGACACAGGGACGGAGTGGGAGCCCTTACTGCATGGCAGTTTCCGTGTGCAAAGACTCTGGCACTGGAATTCACCAAATTTTTCAGTCTCTCTTCTCCTTTCTTTCACTCATTTCCTCCCGTCTGTGTGCCTCTGTTCTTTGTGTTCACTTCCCACATCTATCCTCCAAACAGAAGCCCTTCTTCATTTTATGGGCAGTGGTGGCATCATGAATCAAGGGAGGACGCTCCTCACCCTGCTCATCCTGGGCAGAAGGACCTCCCCACATCTCTGGCTGGTTACCCCCACAGAGCACAACAGCACCCTCAGCTTGGATCTGAGTCCAGGAAACCCCCAGGAAATGCTGCTCCTCTTCTGTGATCCTCAGTGTTCCCCAGCTAAATGTCACTAATAATAAAAATGGCAATCCTCGGAGTGGAAAGGCTTGGGGTTTCCACCATGCAGTGGCTCATTTAAAAATAAAAATGAAGCAGAAGCTCACACTTCTCCACGCCAAGAACATTATCCTGGCACTGGCGCCTCAGAAGGGAATTAGGAAGGTCTCTCCTGGGCTGGAGTGCTTCCTGGCTGATCTGCAGGGTTCCTGTGTATTCTCCACTGGGAGCTGCCCCAGACACAAGCAGGGTAATTCGACAGCGGAGGATCGGATCACTCAGTCTGTGCCCCCGGAAAGAAAAGTTTGTGTCCTGACAATGTATTTGAGCAGCACAGTCTGGGCAACACATCGAGGCATTAAGCTGTGCCAGAAGTGGAATGCCATAATTACTCAGATTTGGGGGAAAAAAAATAAAATCAGCAAGGGAAAAGTTACCCCCGCCTCCTCCTGCCCCCCCCAATAAAGCATGTCATTTCTTAACTGTGCCTCTGAAGTGTTAGTTTGCTTTTGGCATTTTTCCCCTTTATCTAAACCCCTCAAATAAGCCATAATGACAGCATGAGTTGCATGTTACTTCATGTACTGCCTTGCAAAGCACTGGAATTCCTTAGGTGTCTTAAATTATGGTCTTCTTTAGGACAAATGACTTATATTCTGCCTGATATTTACTAATACATATATTGGATCGAGTTCATATCATTATTGCCCAGACATTTGTTAGTCTATGCACAGCTAAAGCCTCGTGTGTTTTATTGAAAATAGATTTAACCATCTAATGAACTCTCACACGGGACAAATACAGTGAGAATACTTGTGGATCTGTGTGTCACAACCAAAAAATCTAACTCTGTAAAAATCTCTACCAAAGCTTTACCCCTTCATTCACCGAAAATAATTTTTGATAACAAGTTCTTAAAATTTCCTTTAATTTTTCTAGCTGGATCCTTTTTCTTATCTCATGGACAAGCCTGACAAAACCTTTTTTTCAGCATATTTTCATTGTGTTGGGACCAGAATTTATTAGAAATAATACAAGAAAATCTATTCTCAGTAATCTTTCCTCCCTGGCAAAAACCAAAATATCTGAGGAGTTTCAGTTAAACAAGTACTGTTCTGGGGCTGATTCTCCCCTGGCCTGTAATAGGTTTTGTCACTTAAACTTTTGGAAACTGGCAAAGCAGGCATATTTCTCTGCTGCAATAGAAATTTATATCTACTTTGCACATGTCTAAATGAGCACAGGAGGGACACAGTGGTGGGAATCTGGACTGTGGATCTTGCACAGTCTGGGCCACTAAGCTTTTTCACTGATTCCCAGAGTGAGGAATGATTGCTCTGACATTTCCCCCCTCCTTTCAGTACTGAAATTCTTATGAGAAATCCAAAGCTGCTATTTTTGGCAGGCATGAACAGTATGATTTTTGGTACCTTACTTAAAAATGCAATCTATTTTCTTTTAATTGCCACAACAGCTTTATGGTCCTCAGCACTATTAAAATGTTTCAAGCATTAAAATATAAGTCTGTAAACTAATGAAGAGGGCCCTTCATGCAACATCCTGCTCTCCACAAAACCATAATCACACGGAATATTCAATCCTAAGAGATCCCACACTTTACTTTCACTAAACAAAGCCAGATTCTGCTCTCATTTGAACTACATCAAATTTAGGCCAGTGGACATGAAAATACCCCAAACCTGGGTTTTTATGCAGATGCAAATAAGTCATTATACATGAGTGATCTTTGCAAGTGTGGGTACTGCTTCTTGACCTCTTCTTCTTGACTTTGTTCCTAATTCCAGTAACACTGAACATGGCTTTAACTTTATGAAGTTGCCAGCTCTAAAAACTTAGGTCATGAAAAGTGCTGCTGTTTTATTCTGGATCTGTGTCTCTATTTCAAATAAAAGAAACCAATGGGACTTAAGCACATTGTTTGAATAGATGCAATTGCTTATGCCCTGTGCTGTGCTGCTTTGGGCTAAATGGGAATCTCAGGAACTTGTCATTTTTGGATATCGACATTTTCTGCGGTATTTGTAGGTGAACTTTTATTAACAGCTCTGTCCTTCAGTAGAGGTTAATAAATCACCGTTGAAGTTGCAGGCACTCTCAGAATAGATAGGAAGCCAATTCCTCTGAAAGATTACTCCTCTATTTGTTTAGCCACTGGCTCTTTGCTTGTAACCGATAGGTTTAAGGGCTGGGAATGCTGCATTTCCCTGTCTGCTTCGGTTGGCTCGTCAGAGATGGCTGTTTGTGTTTGATAAACGAGAGGATGATGAGGGGCTGGCTAAGTGCAAGAGGGTTTTTTCTATCTGCGAAGGTTAGAGATGGGAATTCCTCAAGCAGGCAAAGCCACTGGCTTCTGGCAATGAGTAACTGTTTTGTCTTGGATGCAACCTGAGCTCGTTAGTGCTCTCTCTTCCTTTCACACATGCACACACACCCTCTTGGGTCTGCTCCAGCCCCATGTGATGGCTCAGGGGGAGCCAAACTGCTGCTTCTCTTCACTTGGCTTAGAAGTCTCAAAATGTGTAAAATGCACGCATGTATCAGTGAACCCCCAGCTGCTCGAAAACACACTTGACTGCACTGGGAAAAGGGCAAAATTGAAAATGGAAATGTGCTAAATGTGCAAAAAAGTGGAAAACTTGGGGAGAGTGGGGGAGCCTGTCTGAGACAGCCACTGCAGCTTAAAGAAGGGTCAGAGTGGACCAGGGAAGTTCAGAGGCCAGATTTGTGTTCACGTCGGGCAAACACATGAGAAATTGCGTTTGGTTTTCTGCAGCAGTAAACAGAGAATAGGTATTAGAACAGGGCATAAATATCTGTATGCCCTTGGCTCCTACGTCCTGACTGACTGGGGCTCATGTATACATACCTGAAATAAATTTTATGGACAAACTATCCCAAAGAACACCCCTGTTTTTTTCTGGACGTCTGTAGCTAAGCGCATATCGCATTTCAGTTTTAAAATCCCATTGCAAATGCTGAGATTCAAGGCAACATCCCTCTTCTCCGTCCTTGCAGATTTATATTTATGGTATCCGTTAGATAAGGTGCCCATAGGCATTCAAACTGGACTGGCTGATAGCCAGAGGTGCCATCCAAACTCAGCTATTCTCTGTTCTGTGGCCTCTCTCTTGGACGTTGCTGCAGCGTGAGACGGTTTGAATTTGCAAGTTGTCTTCAGTTTGGCTTTTCTGCCTTGCACAGAGGTTATTTTTCAAAAGCGCAAGATCTGATGCCCTTTTTTCAAAATAATGATTTGAATGCAATGACCAGAAGTGAGTCAAAGAAGCTGGGATGTGAGTTGTACCATGGGAGTGCTTGGAGCTTGCACATGAGCTGGTAGCTCCCCAAAGGCTCTTTGAATGAACAGGCAAAAAGTTTGATGGTTTGGCAATCGAAGTGGCCAGTGATCAAAAGCTGCCCCCTCTCATTATTGGTAGAAAGGAATGGTTTGAGCGATGCTGGGCTGCCTTAATTGTAATCTGTCTTAATGAAGAGTAAATGCGCAGTGTGAAAAATGAAATAAACCAGCTTCTTTTCCCTCAGGCTTACACAGAAAAGATTATTTCCCTGTGGAAAGCAGATGTTTAATTGCCCACGACCAGAAGCAGATAACACATGGCTGCTGTACCTGTTACAGCTGCGGGTGCTGCCTGCTCAAGCTGCCGTGTCACAGCTACAGCTGCAGACTGGCTCTGTTCACGAGGTAACTGTGAGGGCTGTCAGACTGTCTAAAAATCAGACTCAGCTGGTACAGTGGGGGAACAGGGAAGGGAGTGCAATTATTGCCATTTTTATTATTAATACCTGCACAGAAAGAGTGGGAGTAAGACTGGTGTGATGCCAAAGGTTCCCTCTGTACAGTACAAGGCAGTGAGCTCAGTGCACAATGCAGAGCAGGTTTTGGACACTCTTAACCACTCTAATTCTACCACTTCTCCACAAATCTTTGGTTGGTCTGTCTGGGGTGCATTTCAGCTCCCTGAAGCTCTTCCACCAGCAGGAACCTCCCATGGGGTTGCAGGACCGTGGGGCAGAGCTGCCAGATTTGTGGGGTGCATTAGAGCAGAGGAAGGGGAAAGTCCTTCTTTGAGACAGGCAACGTGGTCAGGTCTCAGAAAATCCTACATTGGTTAGAACTGGTGTTAGCAGTTTGTTTTTGGGTTAATCTGGCAGCTGAGCTGCAGCCCTTGCTGTTCTTGTTTGCAATGGGCAGTGGCAGAGAGAGGCAGCACCTCCCGAGGCAAGACTTCCCCTCCAAATACATTTCCCTTTATTTCTTCAGTGTCTCTCAGGGCAGGGAAGGGAGGAGAAGTCACTCCACTCTCTGTGCAGCTGGCACTGACATTACAAGAAGCTCAGGGACATTTTGGCACCCTGTGTGACTCCTGCAGGGACCAAGCCAGTAAAGATTAACACCTGTTTCCAACTACCACGCTCTTAACTAGCAACTTCCTTCCACAAAGCTAACTTTATTTTTTTAGTCTCTCTTTTTGTTTTGTTTCCAGCAACACACAGTTTTGTTGACAGCAGAGCCCTGCGTGTTGCAGTAAGGTACGAGTGGTGTCCCATGTGCCCTGGTGGGTCTCTCCAAGGAGCAAGCAGACATGCTTCCCCTCGGAAACTCCTCCAAGGTGAAGCACCCGGGACACTTAGGATGTCATTGTGACACAAGGTTCATGAAATGAGAAATCTGGACTTTGGATCCAATGTACGAAGGACTCTCCCAAACCTCCAATTTGGAGAAAAAATCTGTTTAAATCTGTTTGAGAAATAAGCTGGCTGTTTTTATTTGAAAATTGTGTCCAGCTTGCTTGAGTCTGAACCCCTGGTAGACCCTCAGGACAAAAGCAGCAGGAATAGGAAAAAAACCACCCAAAACCCCACAAGGTTAAGAGTCACAAATGAGGGAAAATATCTAATATTCACTTATTTCTGGTTGCAGAGCTTATTTTTATTAACGCACAGTCCCTTTAGCTGGTTGCCATGATACAGGGCAGTTGAGAGAAGGTGCAGAGTAAGGAGGTGAATGGAACTCAGGGAAATGTAAGCTTTTCATGGTTTTTCAACATCTGACCTCCTAAAGTCTCTCTCTTTGTGTTGCCTTTGATGGATGGACATGAAACTCCCTGCAGAAGCAAGGTGCCACTGGCATTGCCTTGGCTCGATAGCTGCCCTCCCAACTCCCCCGGGGCTAATAGAGACAATTAATACTGGGATTAACACAAACAGCACCAAGCCTGAGAGCGCAGTGGGTGTTATAAGGAGTGTCTGCCTCTGCAGGAAGTTGGCAGGGTGGTGATGGGGAGGAAGTGGTGATGGGAAGGGAGGAATATCTCCAGGAGGTAATGGAAGCACGGCCCTGCCATGCTTTAATGACAGGCACTCTTTTTCTGAAACAATAGGATGCTTAGGCTGGCATCCCTCTAGACTGACTCCTCGGGTTTCCAAGCCTGAGGTGGCATTAATGGCAAGGAAGGCAGCTCCTTCTGGCTTGCTGTTAAAGCCTGCTGTTTCTCTGTGGGAGAGTATCTGGCCATGGGCTTGGAAAATTCATCAAAGCTGCCCTTACGCTGATAACTGGATCTGGAAACGAAGGAAACGGCAAAGAAGGGAGTTTCAGAAATAATGGAGGTTGACACCTCACTTCCTCAGTGTCTTTCTGCTCCCTCCCAAGGTCACTGCTTGTGCCAGCTCGACAAGTTCACCATAAACTTTAAGCTCCTGAGTAAACCCATAATCTCAGAGATCACTCACGTCTTCCCTACCCTTCCATGAAGGAGTTTTTCTGCAATTCAAAGCAATTCACTGGAGCCCTTCTTAGACACAAAGCCCTTCGTGCTTCACAACCTCCCCAGATGTGGAATTGAGGCAAAAAACCTTTGCAGAAGTCCTATCTCACAATAAATAATGACGAGATTACGGAGAAACAGGAACCTCAGAGCAGAGCTGCCCATGT
This sequence comes from Mystacornis crossleyi, assembly GCA_013400655.1. NCBI lineage: Eukaryota > Metazoa > Chordata > Aves > Passeriformes > Timaliidae > Mystacornis > Mystacornis crossleyi. The sequence goes on from VYZQ01037169.1 coordinate 41,582, forward strand.
CAGCGAGCCCATGACTTGCTGTGAGCCAAGATGAGTGAGATTTAGAGAGCTTGTGGTCACTTTGGAGGCCCAGTCCACTCATGGCTTTCTTGAATCCTCTTTGTGTCCCCAATTTTTTCTTCTTCAGGCTGAAAAGCCCAGTTCCACCTGGGCGTTCCTCTCCTCAGATTTCGAAAATGTACTGTTATGGTTCTATTCCACATTTACTCGTCCTCTGTTTGTGTTTGGGAAGAGAATCTTAAAGGCCACCGCTCAGACGTGGTCTATCACCTGACAGTAATAAATAAAACCACGGCTAGACCTTGATGCTAAAGGCCAGGGGATATCCCTTTAACAAGAAAGGGATTTTCTGTTGCTGTTGCACTCCTGTCCCTCTGCAGCCCCATCTCCTCACGCTCCAGCTGCAGTTGGAAGCCTTGCAGGTCTTGCCTTTCCCCTACCAGTGCAATCCTGCTCTCAATGAAGCCAGGACACAGAAATCCTCCTCTGAATGTGGCCTCTCCTTTCAGCTTCTCCCTGGTGAACACGCTTGCAAATGGCTCAGTTTCCTGCTGGCTCAGTGTAAATTTTTCAGCGTGGGGATTTCTGTCTGGTGTTGCTCTGCAGCGTGAAGCTGACAGGGGTTTATGGCTCAGAAGGGACAGAAACTCTGCCAGGTTAAACTTCAGAGGTACGATCCCACCATGTGCCAATCAAAATCACTCTGCAGGCTGATTTATTCTGCATTTTTCCCCCATGATGACGATGGTTGCCCCCCATCAAAGAAGCGCAGAGACATCCCAAATGCTCCAGCCCTTTGTGTACAGAAAGGACAAAAACTTCTGTTATCAGTGGAGCAGGGAAAGGGTATTGCAAGGAAATTTTGCTGACAAATGCAACTCATTGAGCAATTAACTGGCATGGCCTGACACTTTGTATTCATTTGCATATGTTTAAATGAAGTAGGCAAGTCCTACTGCTGAAGCTGGCACCCAGACATTTGTGCTTATACAAACACACCCAGCTTTGCTAAAAAGGTCATAACTTTCTGCAAAGACTTTAGGTTTTTTTATTTGATTACACCTATCTCTTTATATAGTGTTTTAAATTATTTCCAGAATGTACCTCAATCCTTACGATATTTCCAAAGAAAGCGTAAAATCAGACACTGTCTTACATATTTTAAAACACACAAACTCCATTACTGTTTTATAATTGCTAATTAACAGATAAATGTTTCATACTCCCACATTTTTTATCCTCCAGATACAGCAAAACTAACAGATTAACAGAGGAAACCTGAGGACTGCAATATCTGTTTTTTGATAAGAGCATTTAGCAACTTAATCCCTGCTATGCTCAGCTCTCAAAGACAATGTACTGGTGGTTATGTGATACACAACAATGAACCACACAGAGGTACATTTGTGTTGTTCTCTAGTTAGAGTGGGAGCTGAGACTTACACTGCTTGCATGCTTGTCTTTTTTTTTTTCCCCTGGACTTGCTACTAATTTAAATGACTTGTCTAAGGCTGTAGAATAATTCCAACCATTTTATAAGTCTTCTGCTGTGAAAATGCATAAAACCCTCTCAGCTATGCACCCTTGTGTATCATTGCATGGGGGCACCATGGTTGTTAGACTGTCATAACAACCTAGTGCAAATGTCTGGTATAAAAAATAATGATAATTAGCAGCAGCACAGGATGGCAAATAATCATCTTCAGGTGACAAACGCAGGAAAGCTGAGAAGTACCAGAGGGTAGTGGGACTTCTCCAGTTGCTCCTTAGGACTAATTACTTAATAAAACCAGGATGTGATTGTACGATACTGAGTCATAGATCCAATGTGAGACGCTGTGCTATATTAGAAGATGAAGTAAAAAAGGTATTTTGAGTCTCTCTGGCTGGAAGTAAATGTCTTATCTAAAAAACCACATACATTATGGTTTCGGATGTCTGCATTTTTCCAGCCTAGTTCTTGATTATTGCAGAGGAGGTATTTGTTTGGCATGGGACTCTTCCCAAAGCATCGCCATTTAAATTCTCCAGCTTGCAGCAACACACTTTCTATTTTGGCAAGATGAATCTTCTGGTATCTGCATACCTCTCCTGTTCCTTCCTTCCTGTAATTAGGAGTAAATCTGCTCCAGGACCTGTTCTTTTGTAGACGACACCATTTTTAGAGCAATACATCATTGGCAAGTCATGACACTAACAGATCCTTGGAGAGGGCTGCCTCTCTTAAGAGATATAGTATCACCTTGATCCCTGATAGACTCCTCTCAGTAAAGAGCTCCATCAGTTGGTGAAAAAGCAGGAATAAATTTGGTTTAGCTATAAGGATGCAGGTGGAACCTGCTTTTGAATTAAATAGCCACAATAAGATATCTCTTTTTTACCATCTCTTATTTTCCCCTCAATATTCCCATAACCTTATTTTGATTTTAGGGATTCAGGTTGATCTGGACAAGTAAATAACATGTTTTTTTTCCCCCAGAAATATTTATTTGCATCTGAAAATGAATCACTTCTATTTTTGCGCTTCCCTTGCCATGGACATTGGTCTGATAGCTTTGTATTGATAAACGCAGAATGCAAACATCAGAAGGAGTTGTGTCTGTGCCTTTTTTCATGGGACTGGGGAATTGCTGGTGTTTACACACCATGGCTCTTTTTCTCACTCCGAGCACTTGCCCATAAAGAGGTTTGTGAATTAGTTATTGATCTCAGCCTTGTTAAGTTGCAGATGAGAAGCCAGTGGTCTCAGAACCTGCTGCTCCGCAGACCAACCTGGTCCCCAGAGCTTGCGTTTCTTTATTCAAAATGAAGAACAGCTGATCAAGGTGCTGAAAATGAACCACATGACAAAATGGACCCACTCATCAGCACAACATAGAATATTTCCCAAAAGCCAGAAGGCATTAAAAATATTCAAAATAGGACTGAAAAAAATAGTATAAATAGATGTGAGTAGAGCCACTGGTCTTTTCATCAGGTAATAGCATTTTTGGGAGGCAGTTCGGAATACCTAAACGGACATCCTTGGAGGTGGTTGCTTAAGGAGCTCAGTCTGAGAGACAAAATTAGATGTCCAAAGCTAGAGACTCTGAATGCTGCCAACCTGTTGGCAAACTTGGCCTTATCTTCAGTTACCCAGTGCCCTCTTGAGGAAGTGCGTGTTGGAAAGTGAAACCCTTCTCCCTGTTATGATGATATTTCCCCTTCTCACTGGCACCCGGAAGGAAACCCGGTGGATTAACACGTTGGTGGCAGTGTCAGATGATTCACAGGGTGATGTCCCCTCTGGTCTTGCCATGTGCTTTGCTGCTCCACTGGTTGCACTGCCCTGCTGTCCATCCATCCTTCCGTCCATCCATCCATCCATCCATCCACCCACCCATGCATGCATGCATGCATGCATCCATCCATCCATCCATCGATCCATCCATTCATCCGTCCATCCATCCATCCTTC
>VYZQ01037169.1:45141-68093 GCA_013400655.1 Mystacornis crossleyi
CCACGCTCCTGGTTTGTTGCATTGTTCTCGGCTGAGCTCGGAGCAGCTCGGAAGCAACACTCATAGCCGGGATTTCCTCCATGTCAGCACACGGAGGGGCTCTCCGCTGACTCACTGGACTGGTCCCAAAAATAGCAGGTTCAGAATAGAAACCTTTGTGCCCTTTCTGTCCTGGAGAACAATGTCTCGCACATTTTTTTTTCTCCTTAAGTATGAAATAAATCCCCTTTGCTTCCAGCTTGGCAGGGTTAAGCTGGAAGGGCTTGGTCCAGCGCTCAGAGCACCTGACTCTGCTCTCAAGGAGAGGAGTTAATCACTGGGACTGTTATTTACTTAATTCTCAGCAGGGACATTATTTATTTCATTCTCATCAGGGCTTTCTGTTTTTTGTCTGGGGAGATGGAGACTTAAAACGGAAAGAGATTCAAGCAAACACCTCTCTTCACAGCCTGAGGTTTTTATCTTTTTTGCAGGGCAGAAACCAGACAGAACCATCAATGAATCCAACAGGAAGGACAAGGAATGTTAATGAAGTGTAGGGTCCTTCAAACAACTGAAATACCCAAGGGTTTTTGGAGTGTTTGCTTATTTTCTGTTATTATTTAATAAAATGCCTAAACATCTGCCAAGCCCATCTGAGAAAGGGCAAGACCCTTCTACGTGTAACTGTGTGTCAGTGCTTCACAGACCCAGTGGCCAAATCTCTGTGGCTTGGCAGCTGCTGCTGGTGGCTGCACAGCCCAGTTCCTGCTGGGCTGCAAGGGAACCCTCAGGGGACAGCACTGGCAATGGGACCCCAACCTGTCACCCAGCTCTCGTGCAGCCTGGCTCCTCTGCCAGATTTTGGGAACTGATCTGCTGGATTTTAGTCACTTCCTGTCTGCAGGGGCCTTATCCAAAGTGCATCTCTGCAGCTGAAGACAGACTGGGCTGCTGGGCTGAGCCACCCGCTGTCCAAGAGTTGGGTAGGCAGCTGGGTAATTTCAGAGGTAATTTTCACAGCTTCAGATAATTTTCAGAGCTTCATGTCTTCAGTTATACCTGAAAATCCAGGTCTAGCAATCCCAGTGGGAACACTTTCAGGGAGCCAGGCTGTTTCCTCAGCAGAGGCCGTGACTACTGAGAAACAGGGGAAACCTTGCTCCAAAAAGAAGTAATCACAAACACTGGAAAAAGGCATTTTAATAGACAACTTCCTGAAAAGTAGAAGAGGTGGGATTCAGCTGGTCTGCTTTTTTGGAGAGAAAACCCCAAATCATCTTCTCTAAAGTATGTGTCGAGCTTTTGAAAGTCTTCTCCTTCCCCCTCCTTCTTGCCCGTCTCTGCAATAAGTACAATTGTTAGACAAGGCAGGTCTTTGTGCTCCAAATTTAATACATAGTTTTTGACCCATGAAGTGATAAGCTGGAAAATAAATGGCTGGATTTTCCCCAGTGTTGAAGAACTCCTTTCAGATTGACTTGGGAACTTGCCTATTCTCGTCTGCCCACCTGGCTTTCACTTTGATATCCCTAACATTATCATAACTTTTATTGTGTTTTCATGTCAGTCAAGCCTTCTTCACTAAATTACTTTCATTTATACATCCTCTCCTGCTATTTGGGCTCATCATCATCTAAGATTTAAGGTGAAAAAGTTTCTTCTATTTGACAGTGTGGGAGGTGGAAATTACTATGTGAACAGCAAACTACAGGTTACATAAATAATATGTCATTGTATATCACCCAGTGGAGCCTTAAATCAATTCATTAGTTTGTATAAAGCCTTTGTCTGCTTTATAACTGCATCATATCCAAGCTGATTGCACATTTGCTCTGAGTTTGGTTTTTTTTCTTTCTTTATGTCGTCATCTTTCAGGATTCTTATACAGTTAATGCTGAGTGTGTTTCTAAAGATTGTTTTTCTTTCTTGAGAGGCTTGGTTTATGTATTTTCCCTCCACTTCTTGACACATCCCCAGCCCGAGGCAAAAGTGTGCATTTTGTTCATGAAAGGTAGACTCAGGGATATTCTTCCCTGTGCAGGGAGTGAAAGGGAAGCTGAGATGTGCTGGGTTACTGAAGGAGGTGCTGAAAAGCAGCTGGTTGATCCACAGTGAGCCATTCACTTGCTCTCATGCTGCTTTACAGCCAAAAACCCCAAACCTACAGACTGTACTGGACTGTACAGATAATTTTTCCTCAAGCCAAGAGCCTCCTATCCTTTTCGTAGGCTAAATTTTCTTTTACAGGCATGCCAGAAAAGATTACTTTTTGGTTGAAATTGAAAAGATTATGGTAACCCAGGAGAACTTTGTTTTGGAAGAGGACAGAGTTAGTGGAATAATATTTTTTTACGGTTTTTGCTGAAAAACTTAAGAAGATACTAGTTTGGGGAAAAAAGGAAGAGAGAAACAACATTTTATTGCATTGTCAGTAACTGCCCATGCTGAAAACTGGTCTAGCCTGACTGCAAAGCAAAAACAGATATTGCTTTGATACAATGATGGATTTTATTATTCCAGCTGAGATTTTTCTCTTTCATTTTTCTGCAGATCTCCTCTGCTCAGTAAATAAGGAACCATACAAAAGTCCTTTACAATGCAGACTTGATGTACAACAATATTAAGCAAGAAAATATTCCAACAGTCATGAAACAGTCATCAAAAGTATTGCTCCTTGTTTCAATCCCTGCAAGAAATCAAAACCTTTCAAGCAGAGCCAGATTTTAACGAAGGGTGGCTGTTTAAAGCAGAGTTGCCAAAAGCCTTGGCTGTGCCTGGACTTTTATTTTAAGTATTTGTACCATTAAATATTAATATAGGTCAAATAACTGATCCCCCTGAGCAGATGAAATCTGCACAATGAAAACAAACACACTGTAAAACATGAGCCAACGTTACCCTCAACGTTACTGCATAAATGTGCAAATACAGACCCCGATTTCCCTGAACAAGTTTTCTTATTGACGTTCTGGGAGAACGAGAAGGAAAATATAAAAATTAAATAATAGTCACGGCCCTGAAACTTTTAAGAGCTGATCCAAGGCTCATTGGCTCAAGGGAGCTTTGCCTCTACTACCTAAAAGAGCAGCAGCGCTGCAGAACCTGGAGCACACACAGGGAAACCACAACGCGGTGCTGCACAGGCAAGGCAATGTCACATTTGACAGCAGAGATGTCCTTGAGGACAGATTGATATAGGAATGAAAAAGAAAAGTTTGGAGCGGTTCTGCTCAATTTTTTTTTTTTTTTACTGGCATTCTCCTGCATGGTTTTAGTCCAGGCTCCCAATTCCTGCAGCAATCCTGGCTGCAGCTCGGCCCAGCCAGGCAGGCTCTGGAGCCAGAACTGGGGGTTCTAAGATGCGGTGACTGGTGGTGATGAGAAATACGGGGGATCCTGCCAGAATGTGGGAGTTGTCCTTGTTCTGGGACCTTGGTGAGGTCCAGGCATGATGAACTCTTTGTCCAGCTTGGCATTCTGAGGAATATGACAAGGAGCATGCAATAAAATTGAGAAGGAGGAGGAGTACATAGCAAGGATGGAAAGTGAGAGCTCACTGAATTGACCAGTTTGTGTAGAGCCTCAAACAACATTCTGGAGAGGGAGCCATGGGAAGCCTTTGCTCCTGATCCTTTTTCTCCTTTGTCCCAATCTTCCCATCTGGCAGAAGCTGCAGTTGGGTTGGTGCATTCAGGATCAACCTGTGTGCTGGAGGATCAACCTGGCTGCTCTGGGGTGTGTCAGCACTTGGATGTGCTTTGGGTTTGAACTGTATACAGTAAAAACTTAGAGAAGCTGTAAAAAACACCACAGATCCTGGTTATTCCTCAGGAATAACTTTATTAAATGATGGTGCTGGCATTGAAAAGTTGTAAAGTAAAAATGTTCATTAAAAATGATGAGTGAAGGTAGAAGAGCACTTAAAGAATAGTTTAAATTACGCTTAATTCAATGATTTAAGGTTTTCCATAAAGGAAGTGTGAATCCTATCTAATCCCATGCTTCCAGCAGATGAAGAGTTAAGAACAATCCTGATACTGTGAAACCTGGGAACCTTCACACAGGGAAATATGGATTCCTATAGCCAGAACACTCTGGTAGCACACACAACAGTGGATGTAAAAGTCCAATTTCAAATTTTAAAAGTGAACAGTCCCATGATCTAAGATGCAATTCACTGGTTTTTTTTTTGCTGCCATCATGTTTGGGAGGAAATAGTACAGAAGGACATGTATGTGCTCCAAAGGAGTAGAAACTAGATTTTCAGCAGTTGTGAAATGCTCCCACGCTGTGCATAAAATCAAACCCATAGAAATATTTCCCTCAGAAAAAACAGTTCAGGTTTCTCCAAATATGAAGAGAAATATTTCAAATATTAAGTAAAAATGTTTACATAAAAACATTTGATTAGAAAGTAAGCTCTGAAAAAAACTAAACATTGAAGAAAATCTCACAAGATAGAAATTTTCCATGTAATTTAATTTTTTTGATACCATCTTTTCACCTTGCTGAAACCTGCATTCAAGGAAACGCTTCTCATTTCTTGCAGTTTGATTAAAATTTTAAATCATTTTTTTTCTACTGATGGGCACCACTCTGGAGGCTGCTGCTTAAAATCTAACCCAAAATGCTCACATCAGAGTGCTGATGTGGATGAGACAAAGCAAGCCTGGCTTCAGCCCAAGTGCTCAGCCCTTCCAAAGCACACTGATTGGAGTCACAACCATCCGCCTAAATGGAAGCCGGTAATTAAAAATATGCAAAAGGGTTTGGAAATAATGTGAATCCCTCTGAATGTGGATTTTGAATATGGGTGTCTCTCACATGGGTAAAGTGGATAATTGCCTGCCTATCCTGCCTCTATTCATTGCGAATAATTGAGTTGTTGTCAAACACTTCTAACACTGCCTATCACAATAAATATGAGAAGACAGAGGGGCTCTTTGAATAATCTCATTTTTGTGGCTGAGGAAGCTGTTCCTTTTGTACTTGCCTGGGGAATGGCATAGCAACAGGAAATGAGAACGACTGAAAGAATGGAGAAAGCACTGCAGAACTTGGCTTTATTTTTTTATTTCGTATCTCTACGTCGCATCTAAGACTCCAGTCTCACATCTGCGTTTCTCCAGGGACCTCCTTTGTGCAAAACCCCATGGCTTGGGTGTCTGGCATCCCACAAGAGCAGCGGGATGAGTCGGGTGGATGGGGACAGTGGGGTGGGGACCAGGGATGTCAGACATACGAGGGGAGCTTAGCACAGGTCCCCAGCCAAGGCACTTGTGGGTGCTTGCCAGAGCAGTGGAGCATGTTTGGGTGAGGACTGAATGGTGAACACCTGCACGGCTCTCTCGGGCTGCACGATGTCACCGGTGTCACCAAAGCCCTTCGGAGCGCACAGGAGTCGTGCCTGTACGTGACTGAGGGAGGGGGTGTCGCTCCCTCCAGGCCAGCTCAGGTGCTGCTCTGGGCTTGGCCTTGGTCCTCGGGTGCTGCAGAAGGGCTCAGGTGACACTTTTCCTTGCTGTGGCTGCAGCCATGGCCCTTCTCTTGCAGACCCCCACAGCTCTGCTTCTCACCAGCCTGTGCCCGAACACCTCCCCCTGCACTCCCTTCCACCACCCTGCTGCTTCAGCAGCCTTCCCCAAGCCCCGTTTCCCACACTGTCACAGCTCTCCATATGCCGCTGCAATTCCCTTTCCCCTATATTTCCATCCTTCCCTTCCTACAGCAGACATTCCCTGCTGGTTTCAGCCAGCCCCTTGCAGTTTCCGCCGTGGTGCTGCTTTGGTGGGGTTACTGCGTTCTGCACCCCTGGGCTTCTGCACAGAGACAAGCAGAGGCTCTGAGCTGGGTGGACAGAGCACTGAAAAGGTGACAGAGGTGTTCCCAGAGGTTTGACAGGGGGACATTTTTGGCCTCCATTTCAGACTCACTGGCACACAGTGTGGGGGAGACGAGCCAGTGTCTCAAAAGAGCTGCAGCAGGTAGTGCCTGCTCCTTTCTGCCTGCTCCTCAAAGGAACACTGACCTCCGTCCCCACTCTTTCTCACCTCACCTTTGAATTTCGGCTTTGCTCTGAGGTCTCTGCTTCCAGTCTCTTTTGTATGGTTCCTAAAATGATAGTGCAGGCTGAGCTGGAGGAGCGGCCCCGGAAAGAATCAGTCTCACATCTCCATCCTCAGATTTTCCTGAGGATCAGGATCCTGCCTGGAGTATTTCTGGACAGACGGTGATGAGTTTCTCAAAAATTCCCTTTCACCATCAGGGCCTCGGCATTTCTGCTGCCACCTTTACTGTAAGGCAGAGGTTAACCCAGAGGTGCTGCAGCAGAAAGCTTTGCACAACCAGAACAAACCTTTGATATCTGAGGGCCGATCCAGCTGCTGCCTTCAAAGGGCTCTCCCTGTCACACAAGCTTTTGCCACGGTAAGAATGCAGCAGTCTGAGAGCCCGGAGATGGTTTTGTGTGTGCAGCATCGCTCTGGTAGAGAATAAGATGCACTTGGGACCTGTTACAGTCCCAGGCAATTAGACAGAGTGCAGCATCTCCAAAATGCCATTGTCCATGCAAATTCGTTAATCCTGTGCCCCTGGGACAGGGGTTGTTCCCGACCTAGCTGAGTGTGCTGGCAGTCCTGGGCTGCTGGGCACAGGAGACGGGGCTGAGGCCGCCTTTCACCTGGGCAACTCCATTCCTGGAAGCCAAGTGACTTCCAGAGGCCACCAAGTGCATGGCACTGTCACCCCTGGAGTTCGACCAAAGCCTGGCTGAAGGCAGCAGGTCACAATATCTCATTCCATACCGTAATTGTTGGTGTGTTTTAATGAATTCCTGCAGGGACACGTGTCATATAAAATGTGTAAGTCAAACAAACCGGAAAGCAGATCGGCTTTGCGCTGTCATTTATACTGGAAGGGTAGGCATGTTAAATCCCTTTTTCCACAAATCCCCTTGCAGTAAATCAGTTTTGGAGCAATGCAGCTGCTTGTCAGGTGCTTTGCTGGCGCCGTGCTCTCAATGACTCTCTGTGCTAAGGGATGTTCTTGAGAGCTATGCTAAAATGGACCAAGCAGTTTTGGAAAAGAGAGGTGTGTACCCAAACAGCTGAAGTGAATGAGTTCATTCTATGTACCGGGGAAATGCACGGCGGGCAAAGAGCGGCCAAAATTACAGGCCAGGTACTTCCAAAATGTTCTTGGCTGGCTCCACAAGCAGGTGTAAATCTGCTGGATGCATTAAAAGCCAGTGCAATTGAGATGCAAAGTGAGAGCCCTTGAGGAGCCCTGGACTGGAGGAGAGCCTGACTCCTGCTCATTAAAATATCTGTGCCTGGGAGCTTGTTGGCTCTGTAGGGGAACTGGCAGTGCTTCCTGTGGGGAAAGGTGGGCAGAAAAGCAGGTATAAAGCTCAGGGGCACTCCCCAAACACGCACAAGGCACCCTGGGCACTGGCAGTGACCAGTGTCGTGGAACAAAAGGACAGTGAGGAAAGCATGAAACGGAGGTGATGAGAAAATTGGGCAGCTCTTCGTTGTCAAAGTGTCTTTCACTGGCTCTGTTCTAAGGAATAACCCACTGTGGCTGCTGAGCTGGGAGGCCCCATCCCTTTCCACAGCCCTCACTCCAGTTCCTCGGGACTTCTCACCTGGAAGAGCAGAGTCCCAGGGTTCTATCCTGGCTGCAAATGGTGTGGGAACATTATCAGTCCCTGTTAATACTCTTTAGGGTAAAATACCTCGAGCTGCAATTCACTCCCACTGTTTGGCTTGCAGGTGTGTGAGCAAGGGAGGGTAGGAGCCAAAGCACCCCATCTAAATCTTGTTCGAGTTTGGTAAAATTTAGTTTTCTTTACTCATTTTCTGAACCGTAAAGATTTACATTGCATTCAATCGTGTAACTACACAAATTAAAAACTCAGCTTGGCAGAAATCACCCCAGAGTCCTTTGCTGGCATCTTTCCTGGAATGCCAGCTGTTCCAGTGAAGCAGAGAGGCCAGGCTCTGCCGATTTCCCTGGCCTTGCAGATACCTGCTCCAGATTTGTTTTTTGAAGAAATAATTTAACATACAGGTGGTTTTTGGGTTGAAAGTCACTGGGGTTTTTTTGTAGATTGCCAAGACTGATGCGACGTCAGGTCCAGATCCAGTGAGCATGAGGGAACTGAACTCCTCTTTTAGCAAAAAGGTATGAAGTTCATCTCTGAATTCAGTAGAGGGTATTTTGGAACAGGAATCAAACCAAGAACTTTTTTCCTCTGAACTGCAGTACAAATGAAGAAAGTTCTGTATCGAGAATGGTGATTAGCAGAACTGATTTTATTATGGCAAAAAACACCCAAAACACAGCAATGCAAAGTGCCAGCATCAAAGCCTGTGAACATTTTCTACTTTTGCATGTTGGAAGTTATATATATTTTTAAATGTTAGACATTTAAAGGGTTTGCAGATTCTTGATATAGAGCAGAACACGGTGAATTGCTTCGGATTCATGGGACCACACTCCCCCATAATGCCACTATAAATTAATTGGCTGCGTAACCAATACCTCTGCCTGAAAGTTGTATTTTTGCTTCCCTGAAGTGCACTTAGAATTACTGAAGCATGTTGAGTGACTCCCTTTACTGAAGGCTTCTATCACATAAGATATATGTAAGAAAATCACCCCTAAGTGAGAGAGGGGTTAATGGGGGATCGTGAGAGATAACAGTGATAAATTGAAAGAGGGAAGGTTCTAACAAACAAAAGAGTTTAAAAAAAAGGTAATGATTCACCAAAAGACTTCTTCATACCAGTAGTTCCATAGAGGCTGCATTCAGAGCGTTGGGCTGGACAAAGCTTTAGGCAACCTGGGCTGAATTCAGTGTTTTTCCTGCTCTGAGCAGGAGGCCGGACCAGAAATCTCCTGACGTCCCTTCAATCCAAACTGCTCTGTCTTTCTGTGAGAAATTTCCATTAGTTGGCCTTTGTCATTTTGAAACAAATGATCAGGTTCCCGGATTTCTACTACCAGAAGCTCAGCTTTTCCAAACAAATCACCATTTTTGGCAGAGAGGGTGGTAGCCCTTCACCTGCTGACCCTCCCTGTACTCCTAGACACCTCTCCACAGCTCTGTCGCTCCTTTTGAACTCAAAATTTTTGGTGCATGTCGTAGGTTAACCTGGAGCAGGTCGGCTGTTCGTGTTGATCCCACACCCAGGTTTACCCCAGGAGTCTGGGAGGCCTCACAGGCACCTCCTTGACTCCACGGGCAGTAGGTGGAGCAGGGTGAACCTCAGCAAGCTGCTTGGGTGGAGAGGTCAGGGGATCGACTGAACAGGCAGCTTGTTCTCAGCCACCCACCTGCAGCCTCCACTCCCCTGCAGTGAAGGGGGACCCAGGGCAGGAGCTGCTCTGAGTCCCTTCACCACGCACAAGGCTCTGGCAGCAGCTGCTGCTGAGCCACGGAACTCAAATCCCCTCCCTATTTATTTTTTTCTGTCCTCTGCTCAATTTTTCACTCTAAATTAAACATGCTGCACTTGGCAGGATAATAGGCAAGCAACAGGTTGCGATCTAAATATTTGATTCTGATCACCGCTGCCATCACTTTATTGTTGCTGTTGAATGAAGATGTGGGTGAATTCCAGCAGGGAGTTTACAAGCTACCTCTGGGTTAGTAATTACTGATTTGATTTCCAGGTGTCCTGCAGCTGAGTACTCTCATTTCACATTGATGTAAGATTTCCATCTTTCCTTGGGAGTTAATTGTGTAACATGCAAACAAGAAATCAGCCATGAAAACATGGAAACTCCCAGGTCTTCATTTCCTCTCTTTTGTTCAAAGTTCTGTTGGAAAGGTGGGGTTGGTTGGATACAGCTGGGACAATGTGTCCAATGTGGGTTTGTGCAAGCTGAAGCCAGTGTACAAAGGAAAAACAGGTTAATTGGCAAGACTTCCATTCTGAGTGCCACAGTACAAAGTCCTGGGGGAAGGAGGATGCACAGTTTTCAGTCTCTTTCTGCTCTCCGTGCTTATACAAAAACCCTGTGCCACATACCAGCAGAGCTGATCAGGGTGAGGCCATTTCATGCCAGAAAGGTTTGACATAACAGCTTTTAAAAGATGGAAAATTTCTGTCCACCCAGACCAAGTAAATATTTTGCAGTGCTTGCTGTCTCTTCCTCACAGATAAGAACCCTTCCTTCAATACGCAGCACTGTCAGTACAACCAAAATGTCAAGGAGATATCGTGAGAAGTGCACAGCAAACTGGCATGGAATTATTTTTTCCTTCCTCAGGATTCTTCTTCCTGCCAAAGCTATCTATCACCCTTAAAGTGACACCTTGATTCTAATGAACGCTTTCTTGCCTTTGGGGCTTCTTTGGGTAGAAAGGCAGGTAAGGATTAAACAGCAGGAGCTCCTTGACGTTGATAAAAACGATGGCTTTCAAACCTGAAACCCACTCGAGCAGCCTGGCACAGCCAAAGGGATGCGCCGGGTCCCGCTCCTAATGCTGTGTGAGGGGAAGCAGGGAGCTCAGAGAGGTGACCCACCCCAGAGGCACCGCAAGCAGGCACTGCCTTGGACACACAGCAGAGACACACAGCCAGAAAGTAGCTGCTCCCTGCTGAGCCCTAGTGCTGTCCCAGATGGAAACCTGGGCCAGGTTTCTCCCCGAGCGCCTGCTCTGCTCCGCTGCCATCCCCCAGGGCTCCAGCAGAAGTGCTCTCTCTGAGGCCAGCTTTGTGTTGTGCTTGGCACGCAATGAGGCCCCGAAAATAATCGCTTGTATTAGCTGAAACGCTCTCATGCCAACTTCGTGATCCCTCTGACATATTTGCTGCCAGCTTTTGGTGTCAGTGTGTTGGCCCGTGGCTCAAAGCAGTTACATTTTTAATGCTGCACAGTGCGTACCTTCTCTCCGTGCATCCCTCTCTAGCGGGTGAGCAGGACTCGGGGAATTTGGCTCGGGGAGCATTGTTTTCCCCAGTAAAGGCTGGGGACTGATGGAGAAAATGATCTGTGGTCCCCCACAGTGTGTACCAAAATGGCATGTGGTAAGTCTCATTCTGATTTCTAAAATGCTGGATAACAGCCAGCGTCTCTGCTCCTCCAGCCCCATACAAACTCTTCGGGACTGTCAGTTCTCCAAGCCCTTATTTGAACAATTCACTGAAGAACTGGAAGGGATAAGGTGATCTAAAAACACAGTGAAATTCTCCAAAAACATGCAGGAAGGTTATTGGGGTTTTTTTACCACATTAAGCAAAACCTCCAGTCCACAGAAAAATAGTATCAAAGCACTAAAGAGAATTGAACGGCCATCCTTATAAAAAATAACCTTATAATCATAATCAGCTGAGCACACCTTGAATTAAAACCTGAGTAGGTGTAGGAAAACAAATGTTTCAATGTCCTCCCGTAACCTCCTTCTCCCAGGCGCCAGTTTTCACTCCATCTTTAGACAAGCCAGGCGTTTTGCCTAGTTGGGGTTTGCTGGGCATTAACAGAGGTCCAGGCAGGAATCCAGTGTGGACCAGCAAAAAAGGCCCTTTAGTAGCTGGGAGGTAGAAACTGGTTCCAGTGCTGTGATGGAGAGTGACTGCAAGGCAGTGACACCAGAATTTGGTTTGCCCTGGAGGGCTTCAGTGCCCACCAGGCTGTGCCACGGGGTGCCAGACGCCAGCCTGCCAGGCAGTCTGGGACCTCAGGGGCAGAGACAACTGCTGAAAGGGCAAGATTCGTAAAAACAACAGCAAAACTCGAAGCAACAGAAGGGAGAAAAGCATCACAAGGGTGACAAATAGAAGGTGGCTGCAGCTATGGCACCAAGCCTCCAGGAGCCTCGGTGACCGCACAGCGCTGGGCGCGCACCTGCAGAGCAGCCCGAGCCACTCATCGCTGCAAAATGGAACAGCATCTGTGCTTGCCTTCAGCTCAGACTGCCTCCTTGTATTGGAGCCCATCACTGAGTATTTGGCTGCCATGGGTTAAATATCTCAGGTAGCATTTCACTGATGCAACAAAAACAGTGAGAGGTGTCCAGTGCTGGAAAAATTCTTCTGACTCAGCTGTCAGCTGTCTCAGCTGTCCTTCATAGTGCTGGTATTTTTCTATTTTACCGTTTGGTCTCCTGAATTAAGAGATCAATCTCAGTTTTGTCCCCAGGTGGGGAAATTTTGCTATTCTCATTTTGTCTGCAAAATAAAAGCAAACTGTAATTTATTTTTTTGTGGACAAAATGAGTTTGGGTTCTTTCACTTTTCTTTTGGCATTCCTTCCTGTTGACAGCATGATTTGCACAAAATTACATTCTGTTGATAAAAACGTGCTGAAATGTCTTTCGGTTTCATTGACTGAATGATTTGCAGTAAGAGGTTTGACAAAATGCATGTTGTCGACAGAATGAAATGGGGTGGGTGGAGGGAAGAATATACTTCAGACATACGGAGCGAGCAGTTACACACTCACTTGGGCTGTTAAAAACCCTGCTCAGAGTCTATCAGAAAGAATTTTGTGGGATTCAGATAAGACAATAGTTACTTTGGAAAATCTCATTTGCACAGATACATCTGGCAGTGGGGAAAGGCATGAAGAAAGTTAGCGGGTGCAGAGTTTGGCCAGAGATCATTGCAAGTGCTGTTCTGCCTCTTTAGATGTCTTCCTATCCAAATAAATTTCCCCCATTAAGTTTACAGATTTCCTCATGCAGCTTTTAAGGGAATACTTGTACTGGAAATGAATGAGACAGGGAAAAGAAGTATGTTAAAATTTATGAAAACATCTGCTGGAAGTTCTGAGAAAGATGCTTTTGTTTTAATCATCTAAGCAAGACTGATGGATTTTATCAGAGCTAAGTACTGAAGAGTCCCAAATGGGCTCTTTATCCCAAAGGCGAAGCACTTGAGCACATGCCTGATTTTAAGCTGTGAATAATGGCCTCGTTGACTCCAGTGGAAAACTCAAGTGCTGCAAGTCAGTGTGCTGGATTCTAAAATACTTTGGATTAGTGTTAAAATCTTGACCAAATTGTACCAAATCTCAAACGTAAGCTCACAAAATTATTATAGTTAAGACCAAGTGTTTTTGATAAAACAAATCGCATTAAGTATCTGCATCTTGTTTTGATACTAGTATAGAATGTTAGTATAAAAAAAACAGTTAGTGATAAAACAAGGTAAATATTCATTTATTAAATGGGGTTGATTTGATAAGCCTTAAGTAACACAGAGACCATTAACCTGGTGGGTAAGGCAAAATCTTGTCTGCAGTGATATCACTTTATTTTATCCAAACTTTTCCATTACACAACGTATTTACTGCGTTAAGTCAATTCTGAGAAGAACTTTAACACCTTTTTTTCCCCCCTTAGCTGTTTTCTCACAGCAGCATCCTTTTGTTGAGCACCAAGTCTGGCTGTCAGTGAGAGAGGAGGAGGAGGAAGAACAAGACTCAGATCTGTGCTCTCTTTCAAGAGTGGCTCTGTAGGTGTGGTAACGAGCTGTGGCTTCTTCTGGGAAATTTGGGTTGTGAATTAAGTTGTAGATGGTGTTATGTTTCCATTGCAATGTCCGGCTCAATTTTCTGTAAAGGTTGCTATGGGTATCAGAATATGGTGCCAAAATACCCTAACACACTATTCCAGACAATTATTCTCATCTCAGGATGTAAATGCCTTGTTTCCACCCCCACACTAAAATTCCCACTGGCAGGAGCTGGATCAGGGGAATAAACAATCTCTCTTCGTGTGCACACGCTCAGTTCATTTCACTCTGCTGTCAAAACCGATTGCATTTTCCTGCTCTAACAACAAATGTATCAAACCAGAGGAAGAGCCTGTGAAAAATGCAGCTTGCATGGGGACAAGCTCCTTGTGGCTGGCTGTGCTGGGGCACTGCAGGAGCTGGGGAGCAAATTGGGCTGTAGTGGGTAGGCTGGAGGGAAGGAGAGCCCCGAATGCACCGCAGATTGGAGAAAGGAGAATTTCAACTGCTCTGGGGTTTGGGGTCCTAAAAGAGTGGATTTTTGGGAACTGCAGTCTGACAGAGTGCTTAACCTGGAAGCTGGGGGAATGAGCTGTGGAGGGACCAGTTGTGTGAGTTAAGAGCATCTTCAGGGCACTGTCAGCTCTCCTGTTCTGGTGAGGAGGTCAGTGCTCATGGTCCTGTGAGACAGGCATCCTTCAGACATCCAAGTGCTGTCATGCTTGACTCATTCCACGCTGGCACCTGGTGGCTACTGGTTCCTAATTTTGGAAAGCCTTAATATACATTGCACATGTCCCTTTTGAACGGAAATGCTGTTTAATGGTGTTTAACAGTGAAAGAGCCACAGCTGGAAAACAAAATGTTTTACAGAAATTTCCAAAATTGGTTTTTGTTTGGCCATGAAGAAGCTTTTTCTATTTGTCTAGTATGATATCATTCTTTTAGCTCTTGAGGAGTAATTGTAATCCAGTTTACCAAGAGTTGGAAGTGCAGACTTGTCTTCAAACCTAGCAGGGGATGGTGTTTTATGTTACGAGATGTGCACTCCTTCCCACTGAAAATTTGCATGTGTTTAGGGCTGGCCCTCCGTGTTGGGCAAAATGTGGGTCTCTGTCTCAGGAAAACAACAGTCCAGGTAGATTTCTGTCCATGAACTCAAGCAGAAGTCAGCTGGAGGGAGGATATAGTGCGGGTACTATTGTCAAATACATTTTCTGAAAGGAAATTTGCATGGGAAAAAAAGATGCTCAAAAAAAGCTTGGATTTTTCAAAGCCATGGAACGAAATGGGAGTAGTAGGACTGAAATGAAATGGAGAACTTAGGTCAAATTACTTCAGAGCATATGAGCTATGAGCTGCCAAACAAAGTCCATGAAAGCAAAATTTACACTTGAATTTAAAACACAGCCAGGCAGATTTTTCTGGAAGAGGGAGAACTGTGAGTGCAGTAACCAAGCACAGAGCTGGCACTTATTTAACCAGAGAAAAAGGTAGAATCTGTCAGAGCATTTTCTAATTCTGTTTCTATTATTTAGGAGTAGAGCAGATGACAAATCTGTTAGTTCAGAGTGTTGACACAATACAATTTTATCACTTTTTGTCAACAGAACATAATTGTGTTCAGATTACTCCGTCACAGGGGAATAGCCATAAGATCCTGCTGTCCATAAAAATAAATGTCATGTCCTATTTCTGGGAAAACAAGAGGGAGATAGGAAAAGCAATGCAAGAAAAGAAGAACCTTAGACAAACTCTATTCTTTGGACAGAGTTTTAGTTATGCAGACACTGTGATGATGAAACAGTTGTTCACCCAAACCTGACACCCTCTTGTGCTTCTAATTTGTTTCCCTCTCTGCCACACCATCCCATCTAACCCAAACGCTTCAGTGCTCTCTTCCAAAAGCCTTCTGTAAGTGATGAGCAGCGTGTGGACAGCAGGGGTGGCAGAAACCCACAGAGGAGGGAGGGCAATGCTCCTCAGGACTCGGGGGTAGTTGGGGAGTGGAGCGGTGAGGCTGAGATGACAGGGACGTCTCCAGCTTGATCAGCCTGACCCCCTTTGTTGTTGATTTCAGGGGTCACGTCCCCAAAAACCTGAAGTAAAGCCCCTTGGGGAGGCAGCAACTGTGGGCTATCAGCTTCTCTCTCCAAGCTGGACCCTCTCTGTCCGTGGAAGGGAAGACACTAAATTGCACGGTGCTGTGCTCCTCCAGAAAATCATTCCACCTCAGGCATTCATTTCCTAGACAAAATGCAAACTCAGCTGCAGGAACATGTCACATTTCTCAAGATTAAGCAAAGCAAGAACTAGTATTTTTAATAAAGCTGTTGGAAATATTCAGTTGGCTCCATTCTAATGGAAATAAAAGTCTGCCCATCCATCATCTTTCCTTGCGACACTCTGGAGACAGCTGTGAGTGGAAATCTGAGGGCCGAAGGGGTTTCAGGCAGGTACTGGTGTTTGTGCACAGCAGAGAAAGGGGATTAGTCAGTGTGGGGAGAAACCAGCTACACTTTGGGCTCCCTCATGGTCCAACACAGGTGCAGTCCCTCCCAATTTCCTGTAGTAATTACAGGATGAATCACAGCAATGAATTCAGTTATAAAAATAGAAACATATTCTTCAGGGGGAGAAACAAACAGAAAAACAAAGTCTGTTGTCAAAATCCAAATTCCATCTCTCTCGTCCCAAATTTTATTTTCTCATAAAGTCATGTCACGTCTCACACCTTCCCATTAGTTTTTGACATGCTACTTTACCAACTGAGAGACCCAGAGGGGATGGGGGATGTAGGAGTCTTAAAAAAGAAATAATTAATCTCCACTGAGAGTAACATGCTGCCACACATCACTCAGCATTGCATCAATAGCCTGATGGAGTCAGGAGAGGTGACTGAGAAGGAAACAGGAACTAGCTCTTGATGTTTGATGATGAAAACTGAGATATTTAAAATCTCCAGTGCCCATTTGCCATGCAGTCTGCTCAGAGGCATCCAGTGTGATTACAGCACCCAGACAGCAGAGTGTCATCTTCGGTGCTGGTGGTGCCACTTTTATGGCAATTTAGCAAATGATCACAAAGAGATGGAAACGCTGATTAGTGAACACACAGAGCCTTCCGTGTACCCTGCTCATGCAAAGCTTTGAACCCCTGGAAGCTGTCGCAGTGGGGAAATATCTATCCTGCAGGTAGCTGTGATTGTATTGCTGTCATTATTTAAGTGACACCGTATGTAAGCTTTGTGCAGGAGCCTGAGTGTCACCAGCCTAGAGGGGCAGCTGCATCTCAGATGCAGAGATGGTGCTCATTAAAGCAGGAGGCTGTTGGGAGGAAGCATCAGCCATCGTCCTCTCATTGCCGTCGTCTTTGGAAAGGAGGGGCTGATAACATATCTAAGCCTGGAACCCAAGAGGACTGCAGTTTTGGTTTGGGTTTTCACGTCTGCAGCCCCAAAAGGTTGAGATCCAGAGTGAGGACTGACCCTGGCAACTTCCCCCAGTGTAACTGTGACCAGGAGCACAAACAGACTGTCCTTTCTACATTACCTGGCCCAACTCTCCTTCCCGAGCCTGCCCACTTCTCTTTTACAGTAGCCTCACATGGTGGTGGAGCCTTCAGTGCCTTTTTTCACCTCACCTGGGTACACTGAAGCTGTTCAGAAAGGGAACTATTTTTTTGCTTGCAGAACTGGAACAAGATAGGAGGAATACAAAACTCACCCAAAAGCCCCAAAACCAGAATAATGAGAAAATGCTGGAGATGTGAAACAGTGTTCATGGCTCTAAAGGGTTTGCAGGAGACACACAGCCATTACAGGGAGGACAGGATGATGCCTTCTCCAGCTCCCTAGAAACAGAGACTAGACAGGAGTTAGGGAATAAAGGCAGGGATTTATTTGAAAGGCCTTCACAGGTACCACCCTGGGGAGCCAGAGGCCACTTCCAAAAAGGACCCCAAGATGGACAACAAGTCACGAGTTCCTCACACTGTTATAGGTTTGGTCCATTTGCATATCAGCATAAATTCATCAATTAAAACTTTAGCTTTCTTCAATTTCTCTGCCTCTCTCGTGGTCCTGGTTTACACCTTTTGGGCCTAGGACAGCCCGAGTGTCCTTGAATAGCTCAGAGGAGCTTTGTTGTGTCTGTCTGGCCTAAGAGAGCAGCTAACGAGCCACAAGAAACTTCAGAGTTACACACTGGGCAATAGAGGATTTGAAAAATATAAAAGTTAAAACCTAAGGCATCAAGGAGGCTGCAACCCACTGCTTCCAACATGTTGCTCTAACTGGCCAGGACCCTAACCCAGTCTGAGTATCTCAGCACACTCCTGTCCAGTGGAACACCCGACCTTGGAGCTTGTCTCTGTGATCTACAGCCAGATTATTTTTTTTTTGGTTTTTTGTTTCTTCACCATTTCCATCGGCTGCAAAGCAAATGGTGTAATTCCCCCTTGGTTTGGGTTGTGGGATATCTATATGAAAAGATGGTGAAGTGGCCACATGCACAGCTAGATATCCAGAGGAAAGCCACTAGTGGTGGGAATTCAGAGAGAGAGGAGCTGGGAACTAAACTGGTGTTTCGCAGAGAGAAGGGGATAAGGTGTCACTTGCTCACAGCTGTTCAGCAGCCCAGAGGAAACACAGAGGGCTTCTCAGGTGGAGCAGGCAGGAGGGAGGCACCAAAAAAATGTTTTCATCTTTGCTTCTGGAGAGTCTGAACGAGACCACAGCGGAGTAGCAGCAACAGATGTTCACTCAAACCACTATGTCAACATCCAAAAAATCAGTATGACAGGGAGGTGTCACCCCTTGAAGTCTCGCATTTGACAGCGTGGCCCCGGAGCAGGTGGGGAGCCTCAGAGGATTGTTTTTGCTCCATGATGGGTGAGCAGTGTCCAGTCTCAGGAGTGGATTCACAGGGACTGGCTGCCATCTGATCCTGATGAATTGTGGCTGAGCCTGAGCTGTAGCTGGAGCCCTCAAACTGACACAGGGCTGAAGTGTCATTTAGTGGATTGTGGCAGCTCAACCAAGAGGAATAAAAAGCATATGAAGTTTTGAGAGTACAACAGTATCACTGGTGTATATTGAGAAAGAAAAATAACATTCCCCATCTCTGGCTTTGCTGCTGAAAAGGAGAAACTTTCCTTTTAATTCGTGAAATAAATATCCCTGACTTTCCGTTAAGTTTAACTTACTGGAAAATTTAAAACAAAATTCTAACTCAAGGCTGCTGAACTCAGTGCCTTATTTTTGCATAATCACTGGTGCCAAGTGCTAAAATACAGCACTTCAAACAAAAATTAGGGGCTTTGAAAATAGCACACCGACATCTCTCTCCAGTTTCACACTCACCGTTGTCTTTCTCACCTAATCTCTCTCTTTATTAAAATAGACTGGTTAGCTCTGCCGACTTGGTGTGAAGCACAACTTCTCTTTATGAAGGCACCAGTGCAAAAGAAAAGGTAAGTGGGGAGACAGAAGGGACTAACACATGATTCTCCTTGACACCTGGGCTAGTAATACAAACGTCAACACAGCCACGATTCAGTGAGACACTTACGTATGTGCTTATACTTAAGCAAGAGTTTAAGTCTGCTTAAGATTCAGCTTCCTGCCAAGGATACGCTTCACTTGTGGGCCATATGTGACTTAAGACTATGCTAAGTGTTCCAGTGATTTGGTACCAGACCAATAAATGTCCTTCACAAGTAGCTGACCAAGGATGTGCAGTTATTTGTCAGATAAAGGGGGTTCACAACTGCACGGTTTGGGTTTGGTTGCTGTGCTATCAGCCCCACTGATCTGCAAGGGTGGCATTGCTTGAAGGACGCTGAGGGATAGAAGGAGTCTGATAGTGTGTCTCTGCATTTATCTACCTAGATTTCTTTTTGTGAGCCCTGGCAAGCTTGCTTTGATATCTGAAAATAAAATCAGCAACTCTGCCAATTTGCAAGTTACGGATGGGAGTGGAGTGTTCTGTCGTGATGGGCTCCAGTACTGGCCAAGGATGCTGTGGGGAAGCAGAGAGAAACGTGAGCTGGATGTGTCAAACAAAGGTGTGAACATCTTCAGACGAGGTCTGGCATCTCAGTAAGCACCTGTCCAATGAAGATAACAAGGATCGCTGTGTGTTTTCCACGTGTTTATGGCTTTGATGCTCTGGAAGAGAACATAAGGCTTGCCTTTTGTGCTGCAAGGCAAACTGATGTTCTGGAGCTGCTCCTGAGAACTCGGGGATAACTTTGGAAAATTATGGAACTGACTGGAATCGTACAGTATTGCAAATGACATTGCATTTTTTGTGGAAGTTGCCCCAAGCTGTGCTTTTTGCATCTTTTTTCCCCTCCAGTGACTACATATGTGGGTTCAGTGCTGAGTGTGCAAAGGGCCCTCTTGGGCAGCTGTCGGTGGCCCTGCTGCTTGTTAAACACCACAGAGCAGTGTGGGGATGCAGAGTAAATGAGTCCAGCTCATCACAGCCTTCAGGAAACTAATTGGCGACTAAGATTTTGAAGGGTCAAATGCGTTAATGTCTAGCCCCAGTTTCTCTTTGAACAGTCAGTGGTCAGGAGCAAGTCTGATTAGCAGGGCTCGTCACTGTCTTCCAGCTCTGGTGTTAACTCCTGACTGACCTTTTGCTGCTGTGTGTGTGTGGAGTGCAGAGCCAAAGACACAGTCCCCAGAAACAGCTCACAGACAGAGTTAAAGACTGTGCTCATTACAAAGTGCACGTTGTCTTTAAAGTAAATAATTAGGGCTTACTTTGTGGGTCTGCATTTTACTTAGAGTTTCAAGCAGGTGAAAGGCATGAGATTTGATTTTCAACCCTTCTTTCAGCCGTAGAGAAACTTCAATATAGGTACATTTATATCCAGGCTTTTTCAGTCCGTCAGTGGCTGAAAATCTACCAGGATTTATTTTTCACAATTGCAGACTTTCTTGCTGAATGATGCATTACAGATCAATCACGTAGTTTCAGAAATGTCCCCTAACTTAACTGGACAGACCCCATTAGCAACAATTGGTGAAATTATTCACTTTTCTAAAGAGATGTCAGAACATCTAAACTGGCTCCAGGAATGCTGCTTATTATTTTGATTTTAAAAACTATTTCTTGTGGCCTGCCTGCAACTGCATGAACTTCTGTCTTGAACATTCCCCAGAACTCACACAGTTATTTATTATTTAAATACAAGCTAAGAGCGGGAAACTATTAAAATTCCCCAACGCTCTCCTCTAAAAATAAAGATCCATTAGTTCATCCTTGATAAATAATTCTTAATTGTTCCCTCAGGTGAAATTGGACTCCTAACTTCAATCTCCTTGAGTTTCCTTCTTGGCTTTCTTTGTGGGTGCAGCGTTTTTGTGTTGTTCTGCCAGGGACATTCAAGTGTTAAAGCCAAATTTTGTGAAGCCATGTGGAGGGCAATGCTGGCTCTGATGTAATTCACATAGTAGCCTGGAATGACCCCCATCCACTCATGGTGACTCCTGTTTGTTTTGGACAGTGCCTGGAGCCCCATTTCCCCCCCTCTATCTGGAAGATATCTTGCATATCCTCCCTGTTTATGATCATACTCGCCTCTGAAGTGTCCTCTTTAACACTGCTATCCATCTTCTGGCTTAGACATCAACCCAAGGCCCTGAATGCTCCCAGGCACTGAAAGACCTGATGGCACTTTTGACAAAAGGAGATGACTAACCTCCACGGCCTGGCCACGGGCCAACCTGGCTATTTACACTCTGCCTACCAGAAATTCCTCCTGCCCTCTCAATGGTCACGCTGTTTTTCGCTTTCTGTCCCAAGCAGCCATTGAACAGATGCTGTTTTTTGCTCCATGCTACAGTTCAGCAGTCAATGGCACTTTGAGCTCATAGCACTTTTTTTTCTGCTGGTAAAATGCTCTGGGTCCTGGGGGCATGTGGAAGTGCTACAGTTTGATTTCCAGGAATGGTCCCCAGTTGTTCCATGCCTTGCTGTGGAAGGATCCTGTGCCAATCCCCCATTTCTCCTTGCTAGCTGTTATTATCTCTAGCTATTCTTATCTTAATAACATTTTATGGAATGATTCCAGTATTTATTCTGTTTCCCATCTTTCTTTTCTCGCTGCCTTTTGAAAGAGGTGCTGGGGAAGGTGCTCAGCTGCTGTGAAACAGCCCATGCACAGAGAGCTCAGAGTTCTGTGCACTTCCAGCTGAGAGA
This sequence comes from Mystacornis crossleyi, assembly GCA_013400655.1. Taxonomy (NCBI): domain Eukaryota; kingdom Metazoa; phylum Chordata; class Aves; order Passeriformes; family Timaliidae; genus Mystacornis; species Mystacornis crossleyi. The sequence goes on from VYZQ01037169.1 coordinate 66,803, forward strand.
AACCCAGCCAAGAAGGGCTTTTCCCATCTACAGGACAGCTTCTAATTTAAATGAGTGCTATTAACTCTGGTTATCTTCTGGTTGGATTTTAGTTTAAAATTAACTAAGCATATGACTGAATTTTTCTCAGAGTGGGTTCCAAAAGGATCCAGGGGGCAGGAGGCTGTGCTGAGATGTGGCAGGTAGGAGGGCTGTCCCTGTGAAGCCTGCTTGCTCCAGCTAGAGTGCTCTCTCTCACTTTAATACCCGCCCTGTTGCCATCTTAAAGACATTTCACTCAATCAAAAAAGATGTGGTGCAAAACAAAAGGTACCAGGTCATGCCAAGATGTACGAGGGAAGGGTAGAGAGAAGCACCAAGAATTATATGCCCAGGGACAATCAGATCTGTGCCATCTTTTTTCTATTCTTTTCAATTTTATTTGATCATGGTTTGCCAAAATCAACACCACTGATTTTAATACAGGTGCCTTTGTTCCCAGAAATGGTCTGAATGAAACCTGGGATTACGAATTCTTTCCCACGTCATACTGAACTTTGGGAAGATTTCCATGCAGCAGGTAATCCTTTTATTATTTATTTTTTCTTTTCCTCTTCTCTATTATTAACTTCCTCTACCCAGCTTTGACACTGTTGTTGTTGTAGGATTTTGCTGCCCCATACCACGGTGTGACAGAGGGGCTGTACCCATTCCAGATGGAGGTTGTAAACCCGACTTTGGGTGCTGATGTGTCTTTGAAGGTCCAATCCAAATAATATCCAGGACGTGAATATTGCAAGTGCTGCATGGAGAGGCTGCCAGACTTAGAGGAGTCAAAATTTGGGATCAAGGCTGAAACAGAAAAATGCTGTGGAAATCTGAAAGTTGCCTTCCACGCAAGCCCTTCAGGCACATTCAAATGTAGAATATGAGAACTAAGTATGAAAATCAAAGAAATAATGGCCTCAGTTTCAGTGTTCCTTTAAAACTTGAATCTCAGCCCAAGGTCACAAATAGGTCCTTCCTGGTTTATAGACTTATAAAGAGACCCTGGGCACTGTTTTGAGTAAACCTGGACTAACTGGTGGCTTAGTATTAAAAAAATATGTGAAATCTGTGGTTCTGTGGAGTTCCCATGTGAAAGCTGACAAACCTGGTTAAAAGGGAAAGGTGGTTGGTAGTTAATCACACACCTGAGGTGCAAGCAGTGAGGGTCCCTCTTAGGGAGGTTTCTTGGGACAAGTCATGTCACATCCTTCTGTATCGGGTTTATCATCAGTAATGACAGGATGGGAGGATTTATCTGCCCTGC
>VYZQ01037170.1:0-30360 GCA_013400655.1 Mystacornis crossleyi
AGAGGTGTCAACCCATGACAGAACCAAAACTTAATAATAAATGGAAACCACTGTGACAGGGCTGTACAAGACAGTCCTGGGATGGTTTCTGATGAGGGTAGAAAGTCCTTGTACTACAAAAGTTTGAGAAGTACCAACACAGTGGGAAGCTGTGGATGACTGTGAGGAAAAAATAAACTATAAGAGAAGAAAAACCTATTTGGATTTCTTTGGTCCTTATGATTTTGGACAGGTAAGAAAACAAATAATAGATTACAGATCCAATGCTCTGCATTCATAGATCAACAAGCTGTATTTCCTTGTCTTCAGAAAAGGAGTTTAAAGAGAATTTATGGTCATGTGAGAATAGCTCAAAACCTGTGTCTAGAAAAGAAATACAAACAGTGAGAAGGCCACTGCCTATTAAACTTCAGATTTACTGTTTAAACATGTTTCCCTACCTCACAGTTCACCATCCTTCACTACCTAGCCTCGGGATTAGGAAGTGCAGCAGACAGGCTAAAAAAAGAGTATTTATTCTCAGCACCACCAATCTCTTGCCACAAGACCACGAGGCAGTCACCCAACAGAGTCTAACTCTGAGCTTCCGTTTATGAAGTGGGGAGAAGGCTTCATCTCCCCTTGGCCAGGCAGGACTTTTTGGCTATAGTTTAAGGAGTTCCAGGAAGAAGACTTTTTGATGCTACTGGCATTACAGTAGCTGAACAAACTACCTGTTTGAAGCTTCAGTCTGAGCCTCATCAACCAAAATCCTGAGAGTGTTACTGGAAAAACATAAACCAGAAGGTGTTTACTGAAGAATATCGCATCTTTTGCCCAGGCTCAATACTCATCATTAGCAGTACCTTCCTTGTTTACACACAGAAGGTAAAAGAAGCACCAAATGAGGGGTGTGCTGAGGACAAGGGAAAGGTAAAAGAAGTTGGTACAGTGAATTTGTGAAACAGGTGGAAGGAAGATGCCGTTTGTCAAAGGAGCACAAGAGGAGGCCTGAAGTCCCCCAGGTGTGCAACAGAATTGGCACACCTAGATCCCCTAATTCTGCTTAGCAATTCCAAATGGAGCACAGCTGTGCCTGAGTTGCTGTCTGTGCCTGGAAAGCTTGTCAGGATTATTCTTAAAAAGACTGGGTGTGCAACCTCCACATCACACAATGCATTATGCAGAAAAATGACAAAGCTGCTTTGAAAAGTGCTGGTCTCTGGGGTGAACACCCTTAATATAAGCACAAAACCATCCATGTCAAAATCAGGACTGGCTCAGGCCATTCATCATGGAGCAAATGTTAAGCCTTAAACTATCAGAATGATTTACAGCAGATGGTAACAAACTCTAAACTGCCTACTTTGTTGAAAAAAGCCACTCTTTAGTAGAACAGTTTGCACTATGATTTGAAAATATTTAAGACTCCTTAAAAATAAACATATTTTCAGTAAACTGTGCTTCACTATAGCTTCCACCAGCTTGTGGCACTCTGCTCCTGTGGGAATAGAGAGGATACACAGCCAGGGCAACGTCTTTTTCTCCTAATACAATAAGGAAAGGAAATACGAACTTCCAGCTCACTCCTGCCTACTGAGTTCATTTTCAACCAAAAAACTGAACCACACAGAGAAGCTGGCAAGGTTTTTTTAAGCATGCAGCTAAATCTTATCTCAAAGGTATTGTAAACCATGACAGAATGTTTTGTCCTTTGAAGCCCTTTAATGACTGTAAGCTGACAGCTTTGGACTATAACTTCTGCTAAGGTCAAAAGTTGCTACATCAAAGAGTCGGTCAAGCTAAGCCAACCCCAACTTCACAGCAGCCCAGTCCGTATGAACTGGAAGAACCCCTTATTCACTCCTCCCTCTAGTAGGTAATTTTTCAGTTGAAGCTTCATAAACCTAAAAACTTTATTCATAAACCCCATAACTTTCACAGCTTTACTTCAGCACTTTTGAGCTGTATTAAAAATACTCTCAAGTTGTTTTCCCTTCCCCTCAGAAATGCATGTGCATGAGGAATATTGGCAGAACAGATTTAGTTCAAACATATGTTGATCTATACTCATCACTGAAAAATCAACGCATATATGAATATCCCTGTGTTTGCATCTTACTCCTTAAGTCTGTGAGGGGAAAATTCCAGTTCTCAGGATAAAGTCGCTGAATCTGGGGAGCATTTGGCAATGCATTCCAAAGACACAAGAGGGCAGAGCAGGCTCAGCTTTGAGGGGACAATTTCAAGCTTAGCCTAGCTTGACATTCAAGGAACTGCACACCGAATATCTGTGTTAAATGGAACATCTGTCGAGCAGCCTTGGTTTTTAAAAAAGTAGTGATTTTGAAGCATCTGGGCAATGAGTGAGGAAATCTCATAACTAAATATAAATACGAAACTATTCTCAAAAATTCACAATAACTTGTCATTTCCATGCAATTTAGGAGTGCTAATTACAGGTTTTGAACATGATGAAATCAGCTTAGACTGAAGAGAAAGTATAAACCATAAAGAAGAAATAAAGACAAAGGTCATAGTAAGGTCGGCCTGATGGCATTTTTTCTCCCAGATGAACTCTTCAGAGACAACCATTTCACAAAGCTACAGTCTGTATCAGATCCTCCTTTACTTTTTAGATCTAGTCTTTCGTTTTATGCCCACTTTCCTTAGTGAGCAGAATCTTTCTGATTCCCAAGAAAGGAATTCACGTCATCCTTTGGGTGCTCAGGCTGAATGAGGCAGGTTTTGCAGAGAAGCATTCTGCTCAGTTGTGGTGATGGAGCCTCAGAGGCACCCAACAGTAGAGGAGCACAGCTACAGACATACCTTCAGTTAGAACAGACCTGTGGTGAAACACAGGCGAGCTCACGACCATATAACAGTTTAAGTGGTGAAAAATTACATCATTCAGGAGACGGAGTAAAGGCTGGGAGATGGGTGTTCCTCATCAAACAGCCTCATTTTTCAGCAGGTATAAGTGGTTACCTACCACCTTGCAAATGCAAAGGACAGAGGGCTTTGCAGTTGAATTTAAAAAACCAAGCACACCTCACCACAGAAAAAGGAGGCAAATGAACTAGCTGTCCAGGAGAAAGAAATAAACCTTTTGGTGCTTCTTAGACTCTTTGCACATAAGAATGTTAGGCAAAACTCTCTTATAAATAATGAAGAATGGTGGAGAAAACATACTAGAACAGCTTTTGTTGAAACAGTAACATTTATTCTTTAGAGCATTGAAGACCAAAACTTGGGGACTCATTTTACAGGCAGGAGTGTTTCCAGCATTACAGAAAGAATGAAGGCAATTTTCCTCATCAGGGAAAAAATGAAAGGGATTGTTTGACAAACTCAAGGAAGTCTTTTCTGCATTTTTATCCCAATAATATTCCGCTCAGAACACTGGCATTGGAAATACTGGTATCTGCAAAACCCCAAAGGCTTTTCAAGAAGACAGACTATGCAAAATATACTCTGCATGTCTGCTCTACGTTAAAATGCAAATGTCAGATTCAGTGTGAATAGCAAAACCCCGATTAAAACCAACTCAACTGTCTCTAAACAGTAATTTGTATCTGCTCTTTCATATGCTTACCTACGTATGTTGAATACAGGAATTATACTCAGCGTTGTCATTTTCAAGTGACAGAAGTCCCCAGTTTTAGTATTCTTACCAATGTGGACAACCGCATTATGCAGAATGATAAAGGAGTCTCAGAACCAGGAGCCAGTGTCCAAATATGACTCTTTACCGTGAAATACAGAAGGCATATAATGGCCCAAATACAGGAATTTTTATGCCTCCTATCCCAAATACTGAGCTAAGACATTACTTAGACTAGTACAAAACAATTTCCAAGCTAAGGTTCTACTTGCAAGCTACACAGCTCCAGGACAGGAGTCAGTGGGATCTTGGTTTGCATCCCCCTGGCCTAGATGGTGGATAGGAACAGACAGTGGTGTGCGCTTCCCTGTACACACCCACAGAGATTGAAAATGGCCAGGGACCACCAGACTTGGAGCAAATATACTGTTATACACTACGTGTTGGAGCTTGAGTGAAAGATGCGAACACCAGGACCCTCCTACTTAAACAGATACATAGCTCCAAGGTTCCTCAGAACCACCCGAGTCACTGAGAAATCGACGGCAGAGAGAGCACCAGTTTGCTCCATATGAGATGCTCATCATTCCCAGGAATCTAAGATAAGCTGTGAAGACTCAATGCTGAACTTCTTACTGAATTTATTTGTATGTAACTCTACTCACTTAAACCAGCTAGTTCCTCTCAGTTGAAGAATCAGTCTTTCCTTGTATTATAAAAAGTACGTTGTCTAATAAAATAGAAAATGCATTCATGCAGGGGGCATGATGACAGACATGATGTAGGCAGCCTTTTCTTGTCTGTGATGGAGTCCATTTGAAGATAATAGAGTACCCAGATGAGTAGAGTCCACTGAAGCTCTTTATATCTCTAATCTAAGAGGGTTGATGGCCCTTAACCAGATCAGTTTAATGAGCTTTTGGAAGATAAATCCTGGGAGATACTATACAATGCATGTCTCAGGCTTTCAGCAAACACCACTTCCAATCTACACATGCTGTCAGAGGCAAAGCAGCAGCCCACAAGGAGCGCAGAATAGTGACAGAACTCCCTCCGAGGTAGAGTGGTACTCCAGGGACACACTGGAAGGGGCTCTGACAGTATCATTCACTGCTTAGATCAAGCCCCCATAGTTCAGCAAGACTCCTTCAGCACCTGTGCTGCAGCTCAAGCCAGAGCGGAACATGGCCTTCGGCTCCTGTTCCAAACCATACCAGCGATGACAGAGGAAATGTGAATAAATACCTGCCTTTTATTACTTTACCAACTCATATGTATTTGAACACAAAGTAAGTGCAAGAGTTTACAGATAGATCTAGAAAACACAGCAAGGTCTTGGGATAACACTGAATAACGGGAGAGGCACATCACTGCCCCTGCCCAGCTGAGCAGGGCTGACAGCCAGCCCTGTGGCTGGGCACCTCCTGTCACCTGTGCTGGGAGGCCATCTCTGGGCTGTGAGGTCAAACAGACTTGCCAGAGATTTGGTGACCACTGATTTCATCTGAGTTCCTTTATGTAAAGCAGCCACTCAGAGCACAACTATACAACTGCAATGCAATTCTTCTGTGCCATGGGTGAAATGTAAGCATGTGGCATTTCAATAACAGTGGAAAGAACTGTTTGCAGATACCTAAGCAGAGACTTAACTATCAACTCAACAACACAAGCCAGTGATCATGGTCCCAAGTTCGTATGTAACATGGGAAACAAGAAGCTACTGCCCTTCCCTAATACTGTCCTTGCACAGGTTAGCAAACGTCTCTAATGCATGTGGGACTTTTACCTTCTACGCTACTCACCATTCAGAGATTGCACTTCGTGTCACGGAAGGAACAAATTCAAATGAACAGGTTTTTTTATTCAGATACATTTTGTATTTTCAACTGAAAATCATATAGACAATCCTGAAGCACTTAGGAAAAATGTAACTGAAACACTGGTTCTGGCCTTAAAGGATTCTGCTCTGCACCTGTGTGCAATGCTTTAACTGGAGTAGGGCACACCAACCAAGGCTGCTGCCTCCTACAGAGACTAGTACAACTCGATGATTTTTCCCAAGTGAGGAGGATTGGGCCCACTCCAAATCAATGAGAAAAAATAACTCCTGAGACAAACAAGCTATGAGTATTTTAAACATCAGAAAGAAAAAGACCTATCTACATGGGAAAGCTTTGTTAGTGTATATTTTTCTGTTCTAATTATGTTAGTATAACTATAGCAAAGGAATGCACACACACAATGTTGTTTACATTGGATTAGTTTCTGTTGCTAAAAAGTTTTCAGACAGCCCTGTAAATATTAAGCTAATTTAGAGAGTGTCCAAAGGAGGGCAATGAGGATGGTGAAGGGTCTTGAGGGGAAGCCGTATGAGGAGCGGCTCAGGGCACTTCGTCTTTTCAGCCTGGAGGAGCCTGAGGGGAGATGTAATTGCAGTCTACAACTTCCTTGTGTGGAGAAGAGGAGGGGCAGACACTGATCGCTTGTCCTGTGACCAGTGACAGGACTGAGGGAATGGGCTAAAGTTGTGTCAGAGGAGGTTTAGGCTGGATATTAGAAAAAGGTTTCCACCCAGTCCGGCTGAGCACTGGAACAGGCTCCCAGGGAAGTGGTCACAGCACCAAGCCTGAGAGAATTCATGAAGTGTTTGGACAATGCTCTCAAGCACATAGTGTGACTCTGGGGGATTGTGCCGTGCCATTGAGTTGGACTCAATGATCCTTATGGGTCCCTTCCAACTCAGCATATTCTGTGATCTCTTTTCATAAACACCTGCAAAGCACTCTGGGTAGCTATCCCATGGAACAGCTTTCCCATACCAGATCCCAACACTCATGAAAACACTTGGCAATATCTGTGAGAAACTACTGGGAGGCAAGGACCCGCAGTCCTTACCTACTATACTGAAACCCGTGTTGGTGCAGGAAGCTGACACTATTGCCACACGGCTGCCAGGCTGCCAGGAGAAAATCCTGTGTTGGATGATTCTCTCTGGCATCCTGAAGAAGAGGTAGTGGCTGCTGAATTGGAAGGGGCATGTGTCCAAGCTTGGTATTTCTGTGGATGTCATCTGCTAAGATGCCAGACTTCCAGCAGAATCCAGGACTACGTGGTTTCTATTTCTATTTTCTCTGGTACTATAAGACTAGGTCTTTGGCTGCATCTTCAGTGCAATCAGTGCTTCTGTCCCTGGTTTAACACTGGGCATGTCAAGCAGCTCGGAGCAGCCAGAAGCCACTTATTCCATGAAAACCTCAGTGCTTCAAAGCAGCAAGTCCAGCACTTGATCTCATTCAATAACACCTGGGCAGGAGGGAGATGGCAAGAAAAAGGCAGAGGAAGGAAAGACAACTCCACCAGAATGGAGTCCTTGACTGATGTGCCAGCACACATGGCAGCAACAAGGAGCCTCCTGAGTCTGGCTGTGAGCTCCCAAAAGCTGTGTGCCAGTGGATAATCATGACAGAAGAGGGAATTCATCTCACATGGCTCCACCCAACTTGTTTATGGAAGCTGTATGTGTACCAGCAAAGCCAATGGACACAGGCACATTTGACCAGTGATATTACTTTATACATTCAGCAGTTTAAAACTAGTAACTTCGGGACATATCTATCTCTACCCACTGTTTGTGAACTCCTAGTACTGCATTCACATGTAAATTTTAGCTAGATAGTGTGAAGTGCAATAACCTGCTCTTTGCTGCCAGACAATTACCTTCACAAGAACTGCTGCTGCAAAGTAATCTTCCTGTTTTTCTGAAATGTACATTCTTGTCTTGCAGGGAACAATGCTGACCTGTACAGTCTGAATACACAAAGAAATACCTATCATTTTCTGGCTTCAGTTACTACACTGACTCCTGATTCATGAACTTGCTGCCATCTCCTGTCAAGTATACCAGCAAGGGTGGAAGAGATGTCCAAATGCAGAAACGCCCAGCAAGAAAGTCCAGAAAAGACAGAGAACTTGTGGCTGATTTCATAGAATCACAGAATGGCTTGGGCTGGAAGGGGTCCTAAAGATCATCTTGTTTCAATCCCCCTGCCATGGGCAGGGACACCTTTCACTATACCAGGCTACTCAAAGCCCCATCCAACCTGGCCATGAACACTTCCAGAGATGGGGCATTCCACAATTTCTCTGAGCAACCTGTTCCAGTGCTTCACCACCCTCACAGTGAAGAATTTCTTCCTAGTATCTAATCTAAACTTTCTTTCAGTTCGAAGCCATTCCCCCCTGTTCTGTCACTATATGCCCTTTAAAAAGTTTCCTTTGTTTATATGTGGCAACACTGGCCAGGACAAATCCTGAATCATATTCTCCACTTTGGCAAACATTAGTTCTCAAATAAACTTTCTAGTGTAATTTTACTTGTTCAAAATGGAGTGCAAATATTGCCCTGGACCACCTGACTGTAGGTGTATTTCTGGTTTTGTCTTGGGCTCCTCAGCACAGGCTTGCTGCTGCTTCCCGAATCTTATGCTTGTAACAACTTAGGAACCCTGGATTACACCACCTGCTCTCTCCTAACTACCTGGTATGGAGTTCCCCTCATGCAGTGAGGGGAATCTTTTTTCAGTTTATCTCTTTGTACTGCACTGGGCTGGAGGAGTTGTACCTCCCTCTGCAAGTAGTTCCCATCTGCTGACATAAGGACCAGTTGTACTGAAGTATACTTTTTCCCCCCCACTGGTTTATCTATCTAAAATTTTATGTGCTTTCTACATATAATGACCATGTCTCCACTTCTCTTTTCTTCATCCCCTCACTTCAATGAATAGAGCAAAACACTCATTGTCTAGGCCCTCTCATCCTGGGGGGTCCTTTAGTTAGAGGACAGCCCACAAGTCTTCTAGCACATTGCTCATTGTCCATTTGTCCACCACTAAGTCCCACCTCCTCTTCTAACTCAACCATGCCACCATCCCCAACCTTCCCATTTGCACCTACACACTGCCATCTTGTCACAAGCTTTCTCAAGGATAAACTCCTTTTGTGACATTTCTAAAACCAGGTCCCTCCTCAAGTTGCCTTTGCCAAAACTCAAGCTTACACAGTTTTTTTCCTTTCCCCTAGTGGCTGGATCCATTTTACATCTCTCCTCATTAACCAATCCAACGAACGAAAATTGTAAAGAAATGTGTCATATTTATTAGTTTTCTCAGTGAAGTATACATGAAAAAGCCAAGTAGTACCTCAAGAGGAAGAAGCCTCAAATATCACGGATGGATTGAAGAAAACTGAGGTATAGCAGAGCCGCAGAGTGATCATTTAGAAAACAGGAGCTGTGTGAGTGCAGGCAGCTGTGTAGGAACCTCTTCAAAATTCTGGTCAACTGTCCCCCATTCCCTATATGTGGTGCACCTAGGCCAAGAAATACAGGGGATGCCGACTCCGAGAAGGTCAGACTATATCATATCCACCCCTTAGCTGTCCAAGAGCTGTGAGCCCTATAAGTTGGTAAAACAAGGATTTTCCCTTTCACAGTAGCCAGTGACAGGACACATGACAGTGACTCAGAGATAGAAGATGCCTTCAGCCACACAGACACATCCATGTAAAAACAACCATAACTTGTAGCTCAGAGTATCTGTGAGATCAGTGAAAAGGCAAGTTCCCCACATGTTCAGTGACAATTCCCAGTGTTCAACAGATCCTTTCTCAAACGAAAAGGAACGTCTTGTGTCTTCAGAAAATGCACTTCTTTGTGAAGTAAATAATTGCAAAAACTTGATTTGTACCTGCTGTCTTCCAGCCCACTTTTGGTGGTTGTCAATGCTGCAAAGATACGTCAAAATCCTGTGCTCTATAATATGATATGTCCTGCACAAAACAATTTAATAGTAACTAACAGGATAAATAAAATCACAGGCTAAACTCTATTCTTAATCATGTTGTAATCAAAGAAGTTTTACAGACTACCCAGTCAGAAAAATGCCAGATTCATACCATACCAGTTGTAGTATCTGAACTCTGCTCTGTAGGTGGATTAGAAAGTTATGGAAAGAGCTAAACTCTTGGCTAATTTTCAAGAAGAGAAATATGGCTAAGCTCAATAAGTTAGACAGCTCTCAGCACGACCCATCATGATTTGTATAAAATATCTCTGATTTAGTAGACATGCTATTTCCTTTTCGTCTGATCTATTTAATGTCCTTTTTCTAGGCTTTGGGAATCTGGGTACTCATTTTCTTTTTGACAGACTGAAAATGCTGCAGCAAAGTCAGGGCAACAGAAGACATTGAGAGACAGAGCACTTTCAAAATGAGGAACATACCTGTAGGTCTGGGAAAGCTAAATACTTCAAGGGCAATTAGTAGATTTCTGAGACATGTGGTCATGTCTTTCAGTCAAAAGACTGCTTCTTACTAGATGAAAATAATTAGCTTGTATTTGCAAAGATTAAATAAAACACAGACTATATACTAAGATTAGACTTTTCAACTAGCTAAATGCAGATCAAAGAATGCTTATAAAAAATCCATGCTACTATCATTGATGCACATTTTATTTACATGAACCTCTTCAAATACACAAAGTTCCATATACATCAAAGATTCTTCCTTCATTCCTGCGCTATCCAGTAGCAGTTTCATTTTACTGCCAGGGAAGCTGAAGCAGGCCCTCAGTGAACTGACTAAAGCAACAGCGGGTTTTGGTGGTAGGCTCGCTCAGAACATACCTGCAATTGTCTCTGGCTCTCATACAGCACTCCTTGTTTGGAGATCTTTCCCTTTTTACAAAGGCAGCACTCATCACCAATCCATTTTACAGCAGTGAAAGCAAGAGACAAAACCCTAGAAGGGCTCATCAAGAGAGCCTGTGGGCAGGGGTGGAAAACCTCATCTTCTGTGCCTGACTCCATCTAAACCAAGAACTTAACCAGTTCTGGGTCTGCTCTGAATCACCAGCCGCTTGCAATGCAACAGCTGAACAAAGTTTGTTGAGGCACTTAAATACAGAGAAGAAAAACAAAGATGCAAAAATATTGAAGTAAAAAAGTGCAGTGGAAAAGTTTATAAAAGCTATGAACATCACATAGAGTATAAGCATTTTAGTTAATTCCAAGAATGTAGAATATGATCCCAAATAACATCCGGATTTTCAAAGATACATAACACAGACACATAGCTGAAGCTTTATATGAGATTTCCTCATGTGTCTGGAAGCTTATATATCTGACCATTTGCTGGGTCTTTTTTGCTGGGTCAAAGATTTTCAACTTTGTGCTCATGCATTGCTGTGATGATTAGTGATTGCTCATTTTGGTCCTTGTGCCCATGGATGATTTTATGTAAGTGTAAGCTGTGCCACCAGCACCGTGCAGGTGTCCAAATGTGCTCATTTCCGTAGGGCCTCTCAAACACAAGGATCTGCACATCAGTGCTCAAAGCACTTCAGGTACAAGCAGGACACAGGCTGTACAAGCACATCAGTTCTCTGAGGTGGAGAGGCTGTTCTTCCTGACGTGAACTCACATTTGGAGAACATGAAATTATGCAAACAGAGGACTTCTGAGACCACGAATGTGCCCTGACAAGAACATTTCCGTTTTCGTCCCTCTTCCCCAAGGCCAGCACTGGCACCATTTGTTAGAAAAAAAACCTGAGAACCATGTATTAGGCAGCAAAGCAATGCACATACATCTTTTCTGGCTAATTTACTCACATTACCAGAGAAAATGGCAACAGAAGACATTAGGCCACTGCAGACAAGGTGCTGTAAAATTCAACACTTGTGTTAAAATGCAGGAGTGATGTACCTTTGGTCTCTTGGGGAACAACCTTCAAAACCTGACCTCAGCAGCTTCTTTCTGAGATGAATGTGGAGGAGGATGCTGTTATTTCTCAGTGCTGCAGAGTTCAGCTCAGCAAGAAGGAGAAAGCACTCAGGAAGGAATGCTCTGTTTTGCCAAACAAGGACATGTTAGCACCCTACCGGGACACCAACCCAGGCAGTACCAGCATTTGTTTTGTTCCAGTAAGTCCGACTATTAGTCACATCTATGTACGGTCTGCAGCAGCCAAATGCTGTAGTGAGACATAGGAGACTTGTACAGGCAATTCCAGAAACACATTCATCCTGTGCCAAAATATAATACGCTGTCAGTAAAAGAAGGGGATTCTCACTCCAACAGCAGGGGCGACATGCTACCTCCAAAAATGTACCAGGAGTCAGAGGTGACACAGGATCTGAAAACAGTCAGGAATGTACCACGGCTCAGTCTTACAACACGCTCGTCCTTGAAAACTCTTAGTTTTAGCAGAACAAGAGGAGGAAATGCCCTGAGGACTCCTTGCAACGTCTCCACAGGAAGAGATGTTGCAAGTATCAGTTATACTGTGTAACTGAAAAAATGGGGAAAAACCTAAATGTGTTCAGACCTAGAAAATCACAGCAGGTGTCAATATTTTCCAGTCTTCAGGCATGTAACATCAACATTTCAAGCTTCTCCATCAAGTGTTTAATTATAGTCTCCTTAGGTTCCTTAGGAATTGTTTGCACAGCATACAGCAGAGTACAAAAGCAGGAAACCATTGGGAGATTGGTGCTTTACTAAAAGGGGAAGCACAGGACACGCCAAGTTTCTTGTAAAAAAAGATGACCATGCCTTGCATAATGCTGTGAAGGGGTGGCTGTGACCCGGACAGTGGTTAGGCTATCACAGCTTTTGAAAGTGCCAGGGAGCCATATCCAGCATGACAGGATAGCAGCGAAGAGCACGTGGCAGTAAGCCTACCTCGCTCACACAGAAATATGTCACTACCGCTATTTGATTTTGCAGACCACTTTCATACAAATACACAGAGTAGGGAGGCATCCCGCCTACGCTGTTCACCTGAGAGCAACAGTTCAGGCTTCCAAGCAGGAACAGGCAGTTGTGAACAGAGAGGAAACAAAGTCTAACAGAACGCATATCCTGCTGAACTCACAGCTTGCTGCTCTGTCTAAACGAGAGATTGAGGACATGACTTCGGTTCAGCACTTAATACTGTCATTACAGACTTTAGGGGCTGCTCTAACTAAATGCACCCCTGTGGAACCAAACTCCTTCATTTCCTTCTGATAGCCCTGTTCGGGGCACAAGCACACAGGCTTTACACTCCAGCAGGCTCATGGAAGGTATCATTCCAAGACTGACCAACAAGGAAGCCACAAAACCAGAAATGCCCCTTCTTTCCCAACAAACCCTCATCATTCACCTGCATTTTTCTAGGGGGAGGCTGGTGAAGAAGGCAAGCACCCTCCCACAGTTCAGGGTCCAACAGAATGCTTGTGACATTCACAGTTACTCAGTCGTAAGCAAGCCATGACAGTACAGCAATCAGCACGTGGAAGTGCCAGTGGAACAACCAGCGGGAAACCAATGCAACCACCTTGCTGGAGGAGCTGGAAGCTTAATCTTCCTGTGGCATCAGGACTGCATCCTACTGTAAAGGAAAGCAGAGGTAGGCCTTCTTCCTAGGTGGATTCAACCTCGTGGCCATGGAAGGCAAACACAGTGAGAACCCAGTGAGGATGGCACTGTCACAGCCTCTGCTGGCTGAAACAAAGCAGAAGACATGTCTGACCCAGGAATACTCAGGGCACAGAGCTGATATCGCAGCATCTTTGGAAACTGTAACTCTTCTACACTTTATTCAGTGTACTTTATTCAGTTCATATTCTTCACCATGAGGCTGAGCTAGATGCTTATTTGAATTTGCTTTCAAATCTGCAGGATGACCCCTGCCCTGTATACCATGAAACAGTAATTATGTTCATTTTGGCAATAGTTACTGGTCTCTGATTGAAATAAATACCCTGTCTTCAAAGCCTGTTTCTTAAGTCTGCTCGAGTAAGAGAATATTCTATAAACACATCCCTGCCAACAAACCAATGCATTCATGTTTTTTTTCCCTAATACTGATATACTTTCATAGCTTTTCTCCATAAATATTTTGCAAGCTTATCTCAGACAAGAAGAAGTTAATTTTCTATATGAAAGGCGAATAGCAGGACAGATATTCATGTAGCACAGTGAAAAATTAAGCATTTCAAATGCGTAGTTGCCAACTGGGAAATTATTGGTTCTTCATTAGCAAGAATTTGAGTTAGGTATGAATGAAATTACAAACCTTTGCTCTCCCCTTTCTGTTAATCCTACTAAGCAGAAAATCCCAGAGACCACATTTAATAATGTATCTTTCTAAGAAGTGACTTTAGATTTCTAAAGGATTTTCATTTATTACAGTTCATGATCACTTCCGCAAGTTCCTCTACTCATTTTACTTCAACTTCTCTCAAAAAATACCCAAGCATTTTAATTTAATTTCATTTTTAACCTTTGCATCCCATTTCAAAAGCACTTATATTCTGCAGCACGAGCCTCATCATTATGTTCTGCCTTACACAGAGCTGCCAAAATCCAGGGTTAAACTGCAGTCAGCAAAAAGTTCAGACCACTTCTTCAGGAGAACACAGCCCAGGACTGGGTCAGAAGTTGCTCCTCAGCACAAGGTGGGATCACCACAAGGCAGCATCCCACCTCATCCAGCACGTACAACCTGCAGACACCAGTACCAACATTTTTAAAGTCATTTCACATATATTTCATTCCAGCTTCTCATCAGAGAAGCCTGGAAAAATGTCAGCTGTCTTTTTACTTGAACACCCGTCTGACTGCAATATGACCAATAGAGGGAACAACAGGGGACAGGACTTAAACACTGTATCAAAAAAAACCCAGCTTTAGGTTTGCTAGTCTTTTTAAGAGACCAGAAAGATTTATCCAACCAGGATCAGGAAGGTGTTTTTGTTCCCCAGGGTAAAACCAATCCTTTGCATTACCAGGTTTCTGAAGCCCTGTGGTGTTTCCAAAAAATGGAAACTCAGATGTGTATTTGTGGTGATGGGGTACGTGTTCACACTTTCCCATGAAAACTGTTCCTAGTATTTACTTTGTTTCTCTGTATTTTATTTTTCCTTTAGGTTTCTCCCCTCCCTTTTCTTTTGGTCTTCACCAAGGAGATCTTCAGCATCCTTTACTGAAGGGGACTTATTTCCAGTATCAGGACAATGCCAGATGATAATGGCACAAATGAGCAGAGAGGCTAGTGGCAGGTGTCCAGCAAAGAGTATAAAACCACAAAAGCTTACAAGGACGTTGTCCCGGTCATATCCCCTTGCGGCAGCCCTTTAGGGACTTCTTCAGGAAAGTAAAGGGTTTATCTGCTCTCAACAGGTTTTTCTGACATGAATCTAGTTGCTTTTTTGAACACACACAAATTAGCATTCACAGTACTCTGTAGCACTGAATTTCCTTGTTTAGCTAGGCAGTGTAGGATAGTGAAAATGTTGGGGGTTTTTTTTCAAGCTTACCACCTACTACTTTCATATTTACCAGAAGAAACAACACATTGCTGTTCCCATTCATCATCAGCATGCTGCTCCCGATTCACACAGGCCTCCATTGTGCTCCCTCCCCTCTCAGCTGCTTCAAGAAGTTTTGAACTCTGCATTTCAGTTTGATTAAATCCTTTGCCAGTGAAGCTGCTATACTGGGGATGGAAAAGAAAGAGTCTGGCCGCTATAACGAAGCATTTCAGTAACACAGTGCAAGTTTCTGTTGAAAAATCTTACACTTTTGCCTGCAAAGACTTGTGCTGAGTCTATAGTAGAGATTCTTTACAGCACAGGCAATCAAACAATTTTGTATTCAATGTGGAAAATTTGGAAAAAAACCAAAAACCATACTTCTGTAAGCTTGCTTTGGGACTTTAGGCTATTTAGGTTGTATTTCAATATACCAGGTTATTATGCAGTCTTTGTGAGGTTAAAACAGCCACTTCCTGAAACAAAATGAGATACTTGGTTGGAAGAGGTCAGTGAAATGCAAGAGAATACCATGCTTGTAGATGCAGCTCAGATTTTGAACACAGTCTCCTACACAAAGTCCCCACCTCTCATATTAAAGTGCCCTAAAACAAAAAATCTAGTTATTAAGAACTAGAAACTGGTCTAAGAAGAATATGAAAGAAAAAAAAAAAGCTCTTAATTTAGATTGTCTTAGATCAGAGGGGAATGCATTTCAGCAGAGTTATAATGAAGCTGGTAAAATGCGCTTATGCACTTACAGAGCATTAAACATACCACATTCCTTTTGTGTGACTTAGAAAACTAATCAGAGGCCATCATTAAAGAGATATTATGTAATATCTATACAGTTAAGTCAGGTTGTAAATCCTCCCACCCTTGTGTTCAGAAGGAGGGAGAAGAGTCTTGCTCCAACAAAACCACTGCAGGCCCAACTCAGCATTTGGTAGTGCTGGTCAGACTCTGACTTTCATCCACAGTTGCATCTAGATACGAATTTGCAAAGACTAGCATGCAGGTAGGTATGGCACAGTATTCAAGTGAGATGCCTGCAGGGAATCTGCTTGCTTAATGCCATCCCCACCCAAATACACCACATATACCCTTGCCCCCACCAAAAAAACACCTACCTAATTTAAAATTAAAAATGCCATTTTATACATGTTCTGCTCATTCTCAGGTTGAGAATATAGACAATAACATATAGCTGGAAACAAACTTTAACTTAAGGTTAACTTCAAATCAAGAATCAGATTTTGTAGCTGGATTAGGTTGGGAGTTTTGTATTTGCTTTGTAGGAGCAGATGTGTCTGGTGTGGGGCTCAGCTTGAAGAGTTAAGAAAGATGTTCAGATGCTGGTTTTGAATCCAGAAAACTCCATACAACATTCACTCTCCCCCCTCCGAGAAGAGATGTCTTCAGCTGATGACACAGGCATCCCTAGTCCCTGCAGTGTGAAAGGAATCAGATCTGAGCAGCACCCTTCCATAGCCCATCTTCTCCTCTTACCCTGAAAAGGAGTAAATTCAGAGGCTGCTAGGATTCTGAGCTAGCACGTACTTGTCAATGAGGGCTACTCCATTACTGGGAAAAGATACGGTCTGGAAGAAAAGTACGCTTCTCCCACAGGATGCAATGCCCGTGGCTAGATACAAGTGTGACACAGAAATAACCTGTTCCCTGCCAAGTGACACACAGCACGCTCTGCACAGTGAGCAGCGGCAACTACTGCTGCTTTAGGCTTTGCTGGCTCCAGCCGAGCACGGTATTTCAGGGCACTGTGAGACTGAAAATCAAAGCAAACAGATGTCTCTAATCTCAGTAATAGCACTTGAACTAGTAATTACATCAGAGGTTCTCAGGAGAGTCGTTCACAGGATGATGGTGAGAACTTGGTTGACGGGCATTTTCCCATTAAGAAAAATCCTTCAGTAAGGACATCATCATTATGTACCATATAGGTCAGTACTGGCAAAAGACATTTCTGGAAGCCCTGTGACAAATGGCAGACTTGTCTCAATATTAATCTTATCCAGCCATCAGCTAGAGATGTTTCAAATGGTAAATGTAATAGAAAAAAATAACAAATAAATCCTATTTTAGGAACAACAGTTCTCTGGTCAACTCAGTCTACCAAAGTTTAGCTGTAGCCCTTCACAGACAAATCTATTAAGTTAATTAAAGCACAAATATACAGTCTGGTTTATTTGAGCTCCATTTGGTGTCATACTGCCAGCCCATGGACTTTTACTCCCCTACATCAAACTCTGACTTTAGCATATGTAGTACTTCATTTTGAGCAAACAAGTCTTCCCACAGGATAAGGATCAGTACATTAAATTATCGTTAATTTTAATTACCATGATATCTCAACTCTGGATATGCTGCCCAGCCCTAAAGACATGTTTTGTTTCAAACTACAAAGCAGTGTCACTTTTCTGTACTGTGTTTAAAAGCCATGACATTTATTTAACCCTTATGACAATCAGTATAGAGAAAGTTAAATCACACCACTGAAATGGTAAACACCAAGTTCCCAGCAGTGTTACTCTTTCTCTGATCCCTTCTTCCAAGAAGCTGCTCCTTACAATCTGATCAAACTTGAAAGCCCACAACTACTTTTGGACATTTTCTGGTGAAGCAGAAAAGAGGAGAGTGAGTTAAGGCGGACAGTGAGTGTAAGAAAACTGTTTCATTGTACAAATTTCTTCACACTCAATCCCTGTGACTCTTCATTAAATGTGTTTTGTATTACTTGAATGGACTACCTATACCAAGTTTCCATAAACCCTCTTCAGTCAACAAAAGCCCAGCACTGACATCGGCCTTAATTTAAGACTAAGAAAACAGAAGATGGATGAAAATAGGTGGCCAGGAGTCCCACCAGATATCTTGGACCATTTACATCATATAAAATACTTGAGATTTTTACTTCACTTGAGGCAAATTGAATAGTGAATGGCTCTAGAGAGAAAAGAATAGGACAGTGCAATTTTTGAGATGTTGACAGATGAGGAAAGAGAAGAAAACTACTGCTTTAGGTTCTGGCTACTTTTGGAGACACTGGGATCCGAAGCCTAAATATTACCTCTTTTCATTGTTCTTGCTTGTCAGAAGTATTCTGCAATGGTGAGAAAAACATCCCTGTCTGAATTACTAAAAATCAAAAGCCTGGGCATGAGACCAGGCATAATACAGTGCTACAGAGTAAGTGCAGATCTCCTGCTGGTATGAAAGGACGCATGCATGTTGTGTATTTACTCTGATAACAGTCTTACCCCAGACGACCTGAACACAGAACTCTGTGATTAGGTACATCAACTCAGGTACACTCCAGCTACTTTCTGTTAAGACACAGATTAAAACTAACCCCCAAAATTTTATTAAACACTATCAGTCCATCAAGGCTTGTGCTATAATGCTCACAATGCTTTTAAACTGGCAAATACTGAGCAGGTCATAAATCCTCCCCCATGGGGGCCCTGGCACCAGTAAGAGTTAATAAAATGGGAAGGGAAAAATGAGCACACATTTCCAGATGCTTCGGAGACAAACATTACCTGTCAAGTTCCACACCCAGATTTAGCATGTGGATAAGGCAACTGCATTCGCATATTGGAACATTTTGTTGGGTGTTTTTCCTAAGAATAGGCACTCTCCAGTGGAATTCATGCTCTAGTCTTGTACATGTGTAAATCTAGAATTAAGTGGCTTTAGGTTCTCTTGCAAATAACCTTGCTGGATGCTTGCACCCATTGAACTAGGGCAGATGTTCTCTAATCATGTTTTTCTTCTCACTAGGTGAGAAGAGAGCTGCAGTATCAGAAGAGCTGCTTCCAGCACTGGTATCACCTGGAACTGAAGATAAACAATCATAAACTGCTTCATCTGCTCTTGGTATCCTCTTTTAGCATGTTATTTGACATGGATAGAGAAAGAAGATTTTTTTAAAAAATCTTTTTCACTGTTTATTCTCCTAAAAGTCTAACTGCTTCCTGTCATGTCCTGGCAGGAAAATTCTCATGTTTCAGTATCTGTTCTCTCACTAGTTTGTAATAACTTGCATTAAGTTATAGCAAATACTCTGTAGAATAAGTTTTAAATAGCCCCACAAAAAAACCCCAAGCTCCCTAAATATTAATTACTGACTTCTTTCGCAGTATCCTTTTCAAAAACAGTGTAATTTATGCTCATTTATTAATGCAACCCCACTACACTGCTTCAATTTCCTATTCTTCTCAATCTACCTTCTCTCACTCATGTTCCCTGTCTGCTTTTTAAGGGAAACAGATGAGTATCCTCCTGGAAAAAAATCCCAGCTCAATCTTACATTCATAGATCATGTAGTCAGAATGAAAAAAGGGGGGCAGAGAAATGAGAGAAAAACAACATGTCAGAAAACTGAAATTCTTTTGCAACAACATTCTGCATCAAAAGGCAGTGAACTCACAGATCTGACCCACAAATGTTAGTTACAATCAAAGCAGCTGGATGAGAACTGCTGGAGGTAAACCAGGATGACCTGAGTAATTCCATTTATCTTTCATTTGCAACACAACAAATTACCCCTACTGCATCCACAACAGGGGAAACTCAAAGCAGAGCTAAGCACAATTCTCTCCTCATGTAGAGAAATGAGATCTGGGACCCACAAAAAGAATTTCATACGTCTAAAGTGAACACTACAGTCCATCTGCTGCTTAAAATTTCTCCATGTTCCTTCCCACTCCATGGCTCTAGCATAAAAAAGGCCTCGCAGGGGTCCTGGGGAGTAGGCAGGCTGGCCTTTCCATGGACAGAAGGAGCTGGGCACCAAAACCCATTCACTCTTCATGGGAGACAGGTCTCTCTCCCCCAGAGCTGTCTGAGCATTCTGCCTTGCTGTTCTGTACACTGTAATTCACTTTCAAGATTTGTTTTGAGGTCTGAATTGGGTTCTAGAGAGTTTGGCTGTTCCTAATAGGTCTAACAAACAGCAGTTTTGTTTCTTTGCTGAAACAAATTTCACAGCAGTTCCTAGTACAGTGATTTTATTATCTTATTTTTCAACTTGAAGCAGGATGTGCAGGAATAAACTAGAAGGCATGAAGGCGATGGGTGGGGCTGAGGGACTGGTAGGCTGGGCACTGATGACATCTATCACTTGACAGAAGAACCTAAGGCAAAACTGGGATTCATGCGAGTAGGGATTGCTCATTTCTGAGAATTAAGTCAAAACATTTTCTTCCTAATTAAATAAATCCTGAGATTCCAGTAAGAATTTCTGACATACAGTTGCTACTTACACTCTCAGAG
Organism: Mystacornis crossleyi; assembly: GCA_013400655.1. Classification (NCBI taxonomy): domain Eukaryota; kingdom Metazoa; phylum Chordata; class Aves; order Passeriformes; family Timaliidae; genus Mystacornis; species Mystacornis crossleyi. The sequence goes on from VYZQ01037170.1 coordinate 20,237, forward strand.
CTCAACTGCACCACTGGCTCCCATCTCAGATTTCACTTCAGTTTGCTTAGTACAAGCTTGCACCCTCACTAATGTTTTGATCTCTGCTTTGCTATACTAATATCTGCAAGTTATATGTGATATCCTAGGAGTTGCTTTTCATAACTGCCACCTGTCCAAATAACCCCCCTCCAGCAGCAATCTTTTTTCATGGAATCACAGAATGCNCCATCTCTAGCCTTCTTGGAAGCCCCCTTTACATATGGAAAGGCTTCTGTACGGTCTTTCTTTTTTTTTAAGTTCAAATCCACTTGGACTTTGCTTGCCAGGCTGAAGAACGCTGCCTTGTATCCATCAGTTCATCTATGCTTTATTCCCCTCCTATTTATAAAATACACTTTCTTCCAGTAACTATCAACAACCAGGACTTTCATACTACTCAGTGTCTTAGTTTTATAGAGTCAAACATTTCTACAAAATGGCTGTGAAATCCAGCATTCCACCGTATGCTTCTACTCACATAACAATGTCAGACTATTAAGATATTTAACTTAAACCTTTTCAGGATGTGCAACTGTAAAGGTGCAGCACCAGCCCTTCACATTTCACAGTTGAATGAAGAATTAAGGAGGATTCTCCTTAGTGCTCTTCAGCTTTGTCTAGATATTGGAAAAATGACAAACTAGGCTATGAAATGATTGAAAGGATGCTATAAAAGCAGGATCTAAATAGGTCTAGGAACTCTCACTCTAATCTGTGTATTTCTACTCAATTTTGGTTTGCTCTGAGCAAATCCCTTATGAACTGCATGTCGAGACATTTCTATAATGATCGAGTGAACAAGTATTATTTATGGCAAGATTTATATAACTACCTACACGTGGGAAGCTCAGTACAGTGTATTTTTAGCATCAGATACTGAAGGCTTCAAAATAATGACAAAACCTGAATGTTTAAAGAAACCAGGTCATAGCTCAGAATTTAGCTTCCACTAAACGCAATTTCAAAGGCTTTCCTCTGTATACAGTTACAAGTAAAACCCATGTGGACGCCATGGAAGCCTTACCATCTTCACCCAACATTGTAGGATCATTTGTATTACACTGGCACTGCAAGACCAGTATTTTGAGCACTGTGCAAAACACACGATACTAGGTGGTGTCCCCCTCAGAGAAGTGTCAAACCAAATAGGACTGATGAAGGACTGGGGTGTGAAATGAAGAAACAAGGAGGTGGAGAGATTAATACCTATGCAGACACCATCACTAAGTCTTGAAACAGGATCAAGCCTTCCAAGTCCCAGAACAATGCAGTTCCTCAACAAGATTTAACAACTTCGGTGTCTCTCTGTACCTTCTGGCTGACACAATACCCTTGCTTTAATGAAGATAATGATTGTGCCGTTCCTAGATTAATACTATGTGCCCTACAGCCACTAAAACCACACGTCAACACTTCAGTCTTTAGAAGTTGCAGTACACGGTGCATATAGCAAAAAAAAAAAAAAAAAAAAAAAAAAAAAAAAAAAAAAAAAAAAAAGACACAACCAGAGCACAAAGCAGGAAATGTTTTGAAAAGATCAGTTGTTTTTCTCAAGTCAAAAAAGAAGAACCTTACATTTAGGTTTCTAAGAAAAAAGATCTTCCCTGTAAACCTGAACAAACATTCAGTTCACGTAGATCTACCTTCACAAAAGGAAAATTTCATTTTCCTATAAAGGCTAACCAAGTACAGAAAGTTATTAAAAGAAATTCCTTTGGACAAAGTAATATAGAAAACAAAGACTGAAAGAACGCAAAAGGGAAATGGATCAAAACCATCTGCATGTCATGATACACATTACATTCAATATGAAATGCATTTGTTTTACTCTTCTGTTCCAGGCAGGCTTTGACTTTCATTGCAACTAAACAAACCTTAACAAACCAATGCAAGTCACTAACGTAAAACGTCAATAATGCACCTAAAATTTGGTATGTTTTTATTTAGGAGATAAATTTTGTTTAAGGATTCCTTTCTATTCCTACATCAGAAGGGAAAAAAACTACCCTGATCGTAGGATTAGATAGAGAACTATGACACCTTTTTTCCCTTAAGATAAAATTTTTGTGGTAAATATGATATATAAGTAGGGAAGATAAGACAAGCACTGCTAGCTTCAGAGAAGTTTGTGCACATCTAGATGTGATTTTCATGCAGTGAATGTCTATCATGCTTTGAACCCAGCTCTGTCTCAACAGGAGCTGGTTTTCTTTGCGCACGTGTTCAGGCTGCAACAAATTGTAAAACAGCCGATACAGACAGAAATTTGTGTTGTTACGAGATGTTCTTTTTGTGGGTAAACCTGGACATGAAATTAGAAGGGATTCTCAGCTGTTTACGTATCCAGGCTCTTGAGCTGCCTGCCAGTTGAAAGACAGGGAGAAGAATAAGGTCTCCTTAATCCAAGGGAAAACAGTCATCAACCTGCTGCACCACTTACAACACACACAGGTCTACGGGGCTGGATGGAATCCACCCGAGGGCACAGCGGGAGTTGGTGGAAGAGCTCACCAAACCACTTTCAATCATTTATCAGCAGTTCTGGCTCACCAGAGAGTCCCAGACAAATGGAGGCCAGCAAATGGGCTGCTCATCTACAGGAAGGGCCAGAAGGAAGATCCTGGGAACTACACATCTGTCAGCCTGACCTGGATGCTGGGGAAAACCACAGGGCTGATACTTCTGGAAAGGTGTACTCTTTGCTGCATAAGAAACTGGCTGGACAGCCAGACCCAGAGACTGGTGGTGAATGGTGCTGCATCCAGGTGGCATCTGGTCACTAGTGATGTCCCCCAGGGATCAGTATGGAAAAAGTCCTAGCGAATACTTTTGGTTTACTGATGACCTGGACACAGGGGTTGAGTGTACTCTTAGTAAATTCACGGCCAATATCCAGCTGGGTGGGAGTGTTGATCTCCTGAAGGGCAGGAGGCTCTGCAGGGGGATCTGGACAGGCTGGATCCATGGGCCAAGACCAACTGTATGAAGTCAACAAAGGTCAGGCGGACAGTCNTGTAAAACAGCCGATACAGACAGAAATTTGTGTTGTTACGAGATGTTCTTTTTGTGGGTAAACCTGGACATGAAATTAGAAGGGATTCTCAGCTGTTTACGTATCCAGGCTCTTGAGCTGCCTGCCAGTTGAAAGACAGGGAGAAGAATAAGGTCTCCTTAATCCAAGGGAAAACAGTCATCAACCTGCTGCACCACTTACAACACACACAGGTCTACGGGGCTGGATGGAATCCACCCGAGGGCACAGCGGGAGTTGGTGGAAGAGCTCACCAAACCACTTTCAATCATTTATCAGCAGTTCTGGCTCACCAGAGAGTCCCAGACAAATGGAGGCCAGCAAATGGGCTGCTCATCTACAGGAAGGGCCAGAAGGAAGATCCTGGGAACTACACATCTGTCAGCCTGACCTGGATGCTGGGGAAAACCACAGGGCTGATACTTCTGGAAAGGTGTACTCTTTGCTGCATAAGAAACTGGCTGGACAGCCAGACCCAGAGACTGGTGGTGAATGGTGCTGCATCCAGGTGGCATCTGGTCACTAGTGATGTCCCCCAGGGATCAGTATGGAAAAAGTCCTAGCGAATACTTTTGGTTTACTGATGACCTGGACACAGGGGTTGAGTGTACTCTTAGTAAATTCACGGCCAATATCCAGCTGGGTGGGAGTGTTGATCTCCTGAAGGGCAGGAGGCTCTGCAGGGGGATCTGGACAGGCTGGATCCATGGGCCAAGACCAACTGTATGAAGTCAACAAAGGTCAGGTGTCCAGTCCTGCACTGGGGTCACTCACAACAACCCCACAGAGCACGACAGGCTGGGGGCAGAGTGGCTGGAAAGCTGCCTGGTGGTAAAGGACCTGGGGGAACATTTCCAGAGAAGGGCAACAGAGCTGGGGAAGGGTCTGGAACATGGTTCCGATGAGGAGTGGCTGAGGGAGCTGGGGGTGTTTAGCCTGGAGAAAAGGAAGCTGAGGAGGGACCATATCACTTGCTACAACAACCTGAAAGGAGACTGTAGCCAGGTGNTGGAGAAAAGGAGGCTCAGGGGGAACCTTATAGCTCTCTACAACCACCTGAAAGGGGGCTGTAGCCAGGTGGGGGTTGGTCTCTTATCCCAAGTAACAACTCACAGGTCAAGAGGCCTCAAACTGCTCCAGGCAAGATTTACATTGAGTATTAGGAAAAATTTCATTAATGAAAGGCTTGCCTAACATTGCAACAGCCTGCCCAGGGAAGTGGTGGAGTCACCAACCCTTGAGTTATTTAACATACAGACCCGGCACTTGGGGTCATGGTTTAGTGGGGGGCCTGGTGGTTCTGGGTTAATGGATTCAGTTGTAAGGGTCCTTTCCATGTTTCTAACAAGGTGGGGAGAAGGAGAAAACCTGGTTAATCTTTTCACTTTTCACTTTCACTGGCTCACCTTCGGTTTCTGGAATGGCATAAAATGCTTAGAACAGGTGGGCCAGGACTTGATAATCCTGTCTGTGTTGCTTATGCTGTTGATAAGCTTGGATACTGAACTAACACAGAAGGTACTATTTCCTTGCATGAAGAACAAACAAAAAAGGCAGGTTTGGTGTGCACAACCAGTCTGTCTGTCTCACTCTGTCTTTTTTCTGTTCTGGGGGAGAGAGACAGGTTCACAGGCACAAATGTACCACCTGTTGAAGCTTTCTCAGGTATTCCTTTTTTCCCCCCTCACCTCTGCAATACCTTAGGTGGCTACTACTGCTGCATCCAGTGCACGAATCCAATCCCAGGCAGACAAACCTTCACAAACCAACTCTGTAAGGTCCTCCACCCATACCTGCCTTCAGAGACCAACATATGCCTGTGTTTGGCACAGGTTCCACTACAGTTTCAGCTGTTTGGTTACATCATTTTAAAAGCTTTTCTAAGCAGTTAAATGATGGCAGTTATACAGTTATACATGCTATACATCTTCAGCCTGTTTCTCAAAGAATTCCTCCTAATTCACAGCAGTGACTTTGAAAATAATCACTCTAATGGAGTAAGGCAAGAGGGAAGAGGCAAAACATCCCATGATCTTGGACAGGCGTGCACTTGCAAAGAGCTGCATCCATGGAGCAGTTACTGCCAAAGGTGCAATTACCATCTGGAATGGTAACCCTGCCCCAACACCTGCGCAGAGGTAGTTATACAGACTATAAAGGTGCTTTCTTCTGGAACTGTTCATCCCTCCTCCCACACAAGAAGTTGTGTAAGAGCATCCACATCAGAACTGTCATTCACTGGAAGGAATGAAAAGCAACATACCTAATGAAAACAAGCCCACAGAATCTCCTAGACGGGACTCTCTTGTAAATCCAGACCCCCACTGGTGCGAGCAGCTTGTGTTTTACTTTTATATACAACTAGTTTACAGCTATATTAGTCCTTAATATTAAGTTCAAAACAAATGGACAGGCCAAACTGCCTGCAAGCAGTTGCATTTTCATCAAGGTATTAAGTAAGGTGCTTTTCAGTGAAATATAAAGCAGAGCTTGTTTACTTTCACTTCAAATAAAGTGTCCAAAAGAACAAGTCACTTTTCTTCCTGGGACTTTTGGGCCGGTGAGCTGTGGAGTAAGAGTGGGAGAGTGAAAGGGGACAAAAAGAGCTATTTTCTTCTTTTCCAAATTCTGAAATCTCAAAAATGCTAGCTCTCTCTACTGCCCCTTTTAGGCTCATTATAAATGATCATTTATTCAGTGAAAATAAAATGGATATTTTCAGATCTCTTCTAACATTATTTTCTCTCAAAATACTGAAAGCCAAAAGGAATTACAATCAGCTCTAGTGTCTAAGACATTCACTTTCCCACAGTGCAGGACCTCAAGGGGAAGCATCACACTTAGAGAACTGCCTATATTTTGTTAACAGCTCATAAAATGGAAGGCATACAAACATTGTGGGGCAGTGTTGGAAGACACAACACTAGGAGTGACTACAAAACCTGGCAAATGTAGAGCTCTACACTCCCCATAGCATTTCTGCTATCTAGGTGAATATATTTTAAAATTTAGTAGCTTAACTAACTGGCAGCCTAACAGCTGATTAGAAACTGATGATAACCACAATAAAATGCCTGCATAAATTTTACGCCAAAAATCATACCAAGTTTTGGGTTGCAAAGGCAGCAAACATCAACCAAAACCACCTAGTGTGCAATCTGGGGCACCTGCATGGCAACCTAGGATAGCACTATGAAATGCCAAAGAATTTATGGCAGAACTCATTTTCCTGCAACAAAACAGGAGTGAGCAATTGAACTTTCTTCGTGGGAATATTCCTCCCAAACTGCATTTGCCTTCTTGTCAAAAATAGCAAGTTTTTAAAAAATACTCTCTTAAAAAGGAACTAAAAAACTGTCCCCAAGAGCAACAATGAAATCAGCAAATTACACAGTACAAGAAATCAGCTGGTGTGATACACTTCTCTCCTTTTGGAAAACCAACACTAATTGCCCAATACTGAGGTAACTGCAGTTTATCTCCTAGCAAATGCTTGTGAGGCTTCCCAAATCAGCAATTAGCGTCTGTCCCATTGTGCTTCTCTGTCTAATATCTTATGCAAATTATACAATTTATAGCTTTAGATTTAATGTGCGGTTGCTGAAGAATGCCCAAGGCAAGAGGAGCCTGCTGATTCAGGAATGCATCGCTCAACTGCCTCACCCTTGTGAAGCAAGTGACAAACTCATTCCACGGATTTCTCCACCAAGGAGGAAATGCTTGCTCTTGCTGCACCACATCCATATGAACAGGTGCAGCCAGCCCACTGCTCCTCTCTTGCCATCCCTAGAAAGCAGAATGAAGCCAACTTTGGCCTGGAAGTCAAATAGCCAGAGTATCAGGACTACACCCAGGTGAAACACGTTGGTTTTTGTATGGGAGCACAGCCTATCATATCCAGGCTTGGCTGCACTGAGCCATGAAAACTTTGCCTCAGTGGATGCCCAAGACTTCTCAGACTGCTTCACTGTTAGATCCCTGTCTCAAACTATCAGTAGTTGATGTTTTTCATCCTGAAGGACAATCAGCATCAGGAAGTACTGGTGTGGGAAGGCTACCGGGTTACCTACCCAGTCCCACTGCATTCTGAGATGAAATGCTTGTAACACCAACACTGGCAGATGTTCGCCTATCCAGTCTGTTCCCAAAGCCTTCAGTACAGGAGATTCATAACGACCCCATTAGTTTGCCCCAGCACTACAGCAGCCTTGCAAGCAAAAGTCTTACCCATACTTACCCCTTCTACCAGTGTTTAAACAGCACATTCACAGGCTTCCCAAGTGCTAATCCTCAAAAGGTTCCTCTGAGGGAGCAGGGAGGTTTGGCTGGCACTTTAGAGATCAAGAGAGTAAGCAGGGCTGTTGTCAAAGCCCTGAATCTCAACAATTAAGAAGATATTAGAGTATTAGGAAGAAATTCTTCACTGTGAGGGTGGTGAGGCACTGGAACAGGCTGCCCTGTCCTTGGAAATGTTCAGGGTCAGGTTGGCCAGGGCTTTGAGTAACCTGGTCTAGTGGAAGGTGCCCCTGCAGGCACCCCATGTTCTTGCCCACCCCATGGCGGAGGGGTTGGAACTAGATGATCTTTAAGGTCCCATATAACCCAAACCATTCTATGAATATATGACTACAGATCCTTTGAATCTCAGAGACTATGCATTGCCCACAAGGCTGCATGTAGATTGATTGTATTACATGCAAACCAGAACTTAGCACAGGATGGGGCTCATGTTCAGTGTCCCTGCTGCTTACCTGGACGGGTGTCTTGTCAACACACCAGTGCCTTAGTAAGGCGATGTGATAGAATAAACTCTCTGTTTTAAGTGAAGAAATTGCTTCAGTGAAGCTCAACTGTTCCACACAACCAGGATCTCAGTGGACCCTCAAACACTAAAAAAATACAGATCAGAAAAGATAAAGCTCCTCCTGAATGCTAACATGTTCCATCGCCTTCATAGTATGTTTAGCGTCACTTGTCAAAAAAAGACCTCATTCAGAATATTCATTTGTCAGCAGATGGGTGGTGGGTACATGTCTGCAAGACTGACACTTTGCGTCTCTGCTGGAAAGATTTCACTGCTGGCTGCTCACTGGCACTCACTCAGAGACAGAGCGAACACCCACACGGCATCCTCAAGTGATTAAGAAGGACCTGGGATATGAACACTCCCTTGTGTAGGAAACCCGATGACATATCTAAAGTTAACATTCAGTAACAGCTGAGAGTTTCCTTCCCTCCTTGCCCGGGCTGTCACTACAGAAGCTGGCAGCTGCACCGTAGCAAGGAGAAAGCTGCAGTTACTCTNGGTCATAATCACATCATCCAGCCATAATTCTGAAAGAATAACAGTTTTAACACATTTGGCTCTATTTGAGTTCCCATTTAACATGCTGAGTGCTCATAATGATTTATATTAAATACCAAGACTATATTCACAGTACATTTTACAGGACAGTAAAAACACTAAAGCATTACTACTNCACTGGCAGATGTTCGCCTATCCAGTCTGTTCCCAAAGCCTTCAGTACAGGAGATTCATAACGACCCCATTAGTTTGCCCCAGCACTACAGCAGCCTTGCAAGCAAAAGTCTTACCCATACTTACCCCTTCTACCAGTGTTTAAACAGCACATTCACAGGCTTCCCAAGTGCTAATCCTCAAAAGGTTCCTCTGAGGGAGCAGGGAGGTTTGGCTGGCACTTTAGAGATCAAGAGAGTAAGCAGGGCTGTTGTCAAAGCCCTGAATCTCAACAATTAAGAAGATATTAGAGTATTAGGAAGAAATTCTTCACTGTGAGGGTGGTGAGGCACTGGAACAGGCTGCCCTGTCCTTGGAAATGTTCAGGGTCAGGTTGGCCAGGGCTTTGAGTAACCTGGTCTAGTGGAAGGTGCCCCTGCAGGCACCCCATGTTCTTGCCCACCCCATGGCGGAGGGGTTGGAACTAGATGATCTTTAAGGTCCCATATAACCCAAACCATTCTATGAATATATGACTACAGATCCTTTGAATCTCAGAGACTATGCATTGCCCACAAGGCTGCATGTAGATTGATTGTATTACATGCAAACCAGAACTTAGCACAGGATGGGGCTCATGTTCAGTGTCCCTGCTGCTTACCTGGACGGGTGTCTTGTCAACACACCAGTGCCTTAGTAAGGCGATGTGATAGAATAAACTCTCTGTTTTAAGTGAAGAAATTGCTTCAGTGAAGCTCAACTGTTCCACACAACCAGGATCTCAGTGGACCCTCAAACACTAAAAAAATACAGATCAGAAAAGATAAAGCTCCTCCTGAATGCTAACATGTTCCATCGCCTTCATAGTATGTTTAGCGTCACTTGTCAAAAAAAGACCTCATTCAGAATATTCATTTGTCAGCAGATGGGTGGTGGGTACATGTCTGCAAGACTGACACTTTGCGTCTCTGCTGGAAAGATTTCACTGCTGGCTGCTCACTGGCACTCACTCAGAGACAGAGCGAACACCCACACGGCATCCTCAAGTGATTAAGAAGGACCTGGGATATGAACACTCCCTTGTGTAGGAAACCCGATGACATATCTAAAGTTAACATTCAGTAACAGCTGAGAGTTTCCTTCCCTCCTTGCCCGGGCTGTCACTACAGAAGCTGGCAGCTGCACCGTAGCAAGGAGAAAGCTGCAGTTACTCTGATCATGGAGTAGGCTTGTTAGGGTGGGCAGGTGGGTGAGACTGTGAAACATTATCTGTTCAATCATTTCCATAATTACAGAAGAGACAAATTTTGCAACTGGTCAGTCTTCCTCATGATTTTTCCAGGCAGCAAGAGAGGAAATGAAACAAAATGTTTTAGAAGTTGAAAAGCCCCAGCGTGTTAAGTAATGCCCTGTCCCAGACAATGTACCAGTGTGGTCTGGGGGGTGACCTCCTTAATCCTCTAGTAGAATAAAACCTGATAGAAAAACTTCTCCAAGGGTGTTCAGTACCATTCCCTCCCTGTCACGTATTGCAAGGGCCTGTCCCACAATGCCTCAGTTCTGTCCTCTCATGAACAGACTCCTTTGTCTAGCTCTACAGGGTCTTAATACAGC
>VYZQ01037170.1:41327-53741 GCA_013400655.1 Mystacornis crossleyi
TGACTACATAGTCTGAACTCATGGCTGCTAAAAGGAGATAATTCATTTGAGGATAAGAGCATCCGGCATTGGGGTTTAAACCCACAAGACACAAGCAGTTTTCTTTCACAGGGCATGAGGCACCGCTCAGTGGCAATATTCTGTGTCTGACATATTTCGCAATCCCTGCAGAACACACAGAATTAATTCCCCAAAGATATGTTCAACCTTGCTGCCTCATGGGAAAAGTAAGGGACAGCCTTTTGCACAGTTGGTCATCATGACTGTCAGACCCAGCTGTTGTCTCACCCTTGCAGTACAGCCTGGATAAGAAGCCTCATCAGTTCAGTGGAGCAGAAGCTCCAGTCACTAAACCCCAGAACATACAGTTTTCATGAGTCTCCTGCCCCTAGTAGCTCCAGAGTCTTAAGCAGAGCAATCAGCTTTCAAACAGTATCATATTACCAAATGCCTCTTAAACACCCACACATGCCTATGCATATGTGCCCTGTATGCAGCACCTAAAAGACACACTGTGGAGCTGGCATGATCCAGTGATTATGGCATTAGCTTGAACTTGCTGATAGTGAAACTGTATTTGAGTATCTCAACATCTCATCAACATCATCAGAGTGTAATACGACAGCCCTTTTAGTCCATCTGTGCCTCCATTTAAAAGACAGGGAGTTACCACACTCTTCTGTGTGAACACTGAGTCTTCCCCAGCACACTGAGAGGACAAGCTCCTTACAGACAGCCCACAGCCTGACGGGGCAGCAGGCAAGCGCAGCACCCAGACTGAACATGTCACAGCCCTGAAACGTGGCCTCAGCAGAGCTCCTCACCAAGTGTCCTGCAGCACTTCTGATGTGTACAAGCTCTTCCTTTTACACTGTGATGACCACGCGTCTGCCTCAACCAGCCTCTGGTTCTACCTTGACTTTAAGCTCCCCAGACTTCATCCTGGCCCAGCCCCTACTCTGCACATACAAATCCTTCCCCTCCCACATACATTCCTCCTGTCTGTGAACTCCATTGTCTTTACTACCCTCCAAGGAGGGAATGATTTTTCCATCTCTTAGCTCCTTGTGTACCTTCCTGGATTTTCCTGATGCTCACCTCAGCACTGAGAACTATCCTTGCTTCCCCAGGATTCATGTATTCTACTTGTTAATTTGGCTCACATTACTCTAAGTATTTCCAGACGGAGTCCAGCTTTTTTATGCTTTCTGTAAGGGAACAGTGCTTTATTTCTAATGATAATAGCTCTAAACCGCATTAAAAGATCATCCAAGCACTAAGCTTGCCACAGCATAACAAAGTTTAACAGGACTAAAGGCACAATCTCAAGGCCATTCTACACGAGTCAACATGTCAAGAGAAATGCGCATGTAAGCTGACTTTCCAGTGACTGATTTCTCATTCTGTTGCCTTAAGGAGCTTCCAAAAAAGCTCTGTAAGGCAAACATGAAATAACTGATGAAGGAGGTGGGAGCTGTTTTCCAAAAGCCATTTTGAGTCTGGAGGACTTTAAGAAACTACCCTCATGTCAAGAAGAACTGCACTGAGTACAAGGCAACAGCTCCTTCAAACACACACAAAGGCTTTTTGAGCTTTGAGCAAATTAGCTTTCTTTACAAAACAAGAAAATTTCTCAGCATAAAATCTATGTCAGGTACTATTCTCCAACTCTTCTCCATTTGCAGGCCTAGGTACTTGGACAGCCAGAAAGCGCAGGAATGGCAAAACTCAGAGTAGGGCAGTGAAGATCTGTGTCACGTAAGGAAAGGAAAGGACTCGAACCTGAAGTGTCTCCTAGAGCTAATCTGGGGACAGGCCACACATTTCTCCTTTTAACTTATGGGAAGAGGTAAGAAGCACACGGCGGCAGAGGTTACAGCAGAGGAGGACAGAGCCTGGGGGAGGAGGTGTCACACGGCAGACCCCTACAGAGGAGCCTGCAGAAGCTGACAGGAGGGTGAGCAGTGCGTGACCACCCCACAGAAGGACATTCAAAAGGGGCATTGCTGACGTGGCAACATAGGATAGGTCACGTAGTGAGAATTGCCATGAAATGAAATACTGAAATACTTAAAGAAGAGTGTAAAACCAGCTCATTTCTTTGAATAAAGGATCCAGATTCAGATTCCCACCTGGCGAAGTCCATGTTTCAATCACTGACATAACTGAATCCAGAAACAGCTTCTCCTTTGAAGCACAGGACTCTAAATGCAGAACAAGGTCAGCGTATTTATATGTGTCCTTTCTGTTTGAACACAGCCAGAGATTAACTGCTGAAGCTGTGCAGGGGACAGGAGCATCAAAATGCACTCAAGTCCTCCGAACTCTGCATCTCTTCTCACATGCTGTTCCTTGCTTTGATTTCCATTACAAAGCGTTAACTCTGCACTCAAAAACAAACCCATCCAGTTGCACCAGGATCCCCAAAGCAAATCATGCAGCTTCCCCTTGGGCCTGTAGGCTGCCAGCGCTTTCCCGGTCTCCCACACCTCTCACCAGTACATCAGCAGCGCATGCAAAAGAAAGTTTCAATACCCATGCATGGAAAACTACTTTAAATAAGTAATTTTAAAATCTGAACCTTACACTGATTCCCTACAACAGGAAATTACAGTAAGAAAAGTCAATTTTGCTAGTTTCACAGAACAATTATCGTAGCTGATGTGAAACTTTTCATAAACTTTGATTCTTTACTAGAAACTGCTCCACACTCAGACATCATGTATTACAAACATACACCATTTTCAAAGCTATACACTTTGTCTAGAAGGCAGGAACTGGGATAGTTTGGTTTTCTTTCTTACCAACACGGCAGAACTGTAGCACTGTAAGTGACCTGTGAAGATCACTTAACAGACTGGAAAACCCTTGATGTAACGAGTGCCTAAGTAACAGCACTCTAATGGCACAGAAGGACTCCACTACCAGAAATAAAGATCTGGATAAACATGAAGGATTTCTGCCTAATTATTTTGAAAGCAGGTGAACTATAATAGACATGAACTTGAAAATGAAGCAGTTGAAGAAGGAAAAGAGAAACACTGAAGCCAAGAGAGCTTTCAGTACAGCACAACCTTTCAACTTTGAACGTTCAAATCTTCTCTTGTCCTGCTAGCAAAACAACTCTGCTCTCTACTTCAGTGGATTTACTGAAGACTGATATCCAACAGCAGACTCCAACCACCCAGGCAACAATGTGGAAGATATTTAGGCTTTCCAACAATAGACTGAAAGGGCTCTGTCCTTGGGCTGCAGTTCAGCTTGACCCAGACAACATCGATGTTTTCCTCTTTCTAATCTTTGACATAATAAAAGCAAACAAGAAGAAACAAGGACTTTTAGCAGATCCTCCTTTGTTTGTATTCCAGGCCTGATGTTAAGTCATGCTTTGTACCAGCCCCATTACTGGCAGAAGGCCAGCAATGAAACTTGAAATCAAAAGAGATCAAATATTTCATTTTCCCTATTAAATACCTCTGGATATAATCCAGTGATTAAAAAAAAATACTTTCCTTGAAAAGCCTGTGTACAGATGAGAATGGAGTTGCTTGTCATTTTACCCAAGAAAGGTAGCTAATGTTTTTTTTTTTTAATATTTTAACAGAAAGTTGATACAGTATCTACTGCAAATAATAAGTCATTAGATGATAAGAGAGACTCACGGATTCACTGAATTGCTTTTATTACTAAGTAATAAAACTTATATAATCTTTTGTTTAATATTAAACAAAGTTCCATTAAAAAATATTCCAAAAGAAAACAAGTAAGCAAAATAAACAATAACGCCATTCGGATTTGTGTTTTCCCACATACAGAAACATGACGATGACCGCTTGTAAAAACAGGACAACATTTTCCAAGGGAGAAACAGATGTAAAGACAAGATTGTCTGAAGAGTTTGCATCAGATTCAGACTTAAAAGTTCCTTTTTGTTGTCTTAGGCTGTGACGATCTCTTTTCATGGACACTCCAAAAGGAAAGGTGAAGGCATACTGGGTCTTCAACAAACACTCACCTCAAAAGTGTTTGTCTCTAAATCTAAAAGATTTCTGCAGTGGTTGGGAGGGATGAGGAGTGTGGAAAGGGGAAGGGGGAACTGATCTCTGTTACATTTCTATTCTCTGTACATCTCAAAACAACTTTCTGAGTACTCAGCCTCCCTGTTTAGCCTTCAGAAGTCCACTGCTGCTTCGTCTTGCAAATACCTACCCACAGGAAGCTATCCTAACACCCAGCACTCGAATGACAAAATTTTAGTTAATTTTTCTGTTTATGAGGATCTTTCAACAAATTTAAGACATTATTTTACAAATGGCTAAAACACAGGTATCGGCCTGTGAATTCAGGTGCAAATAGGCCATTTCAATTTTGTATTAACCTGTCCCCCCAATTAGAAAAGAATTACTAAGATATAATAGTTTCCTTTGGTTTTTTGCTTGCCTTTTCTCAGCTGACAAGTCCCCTACCTCCTTCCCTTCCAAAATATCTAATTTTCCTTCCTCTCAGTCTCAAACCCTTCTAAGAAAGCTTCTCAATCAAGATTAAGAGAGCCCATCCTGGACAACTCCAGAATGAGAGAGTCAAGAGTTGAAGTGTAGCAAGGCAAGAAACATTTAAAATTTTCATTAACCTGATCGCAGAAGACTAGCCATAAAATCTGTGTCTGATCTGTCTTTTTAAGTAGGCTAATGCAAAGAGAACCTGTTCAGAGAAAGCTCTGAAAGACATATTAATAACCCTATTGATTTTCCATCACTCAAGCCATCATTTTGAATGCAATATGAAGCTGCAATGAATGAAGCTACTCAAGCCCCTGTACAGCTATGACAGGCAGCTGCTCAGAGAGCATTTTGCTCTAATGAAAGCATAACAAAGATTCCCCAATGTCTTACATGAGCCAAAACATACTCAGTTTTCAAAGCCATACACTTTGTCTAGAAGGCAGGAACTGGGGTAGTTGGTTTTCTTTCTTACCAAGAAGGCAGAACTGTAGCAGTAGTAAGTTAAAGGCACCCTGGGGACTCTGCCTCTTCACCTGACTTCCCTCCATGTACCTCTGGTCAAGAAGGAACCACCGAGGACTATAACCACATTTTACAGTTAACTAATTTCCTTGTGTTCAGTCAGCCCAGCCCTGTGTTACAGTGGGTAGGAAGGGAGACTGACCATCATCTCTACAAACTATCATCATCCCCAAAATAAGGACTTAAGTGTCCTAAGTAGCAAATAGAAGTATTTCTCCACTTTTCATCTCATGCACTACACTAGATGCTGCATGAAGTCTTTGTTTTGGCTTTGGATGAGATCACTAGGCACTCACCACTGATTTTCAGTACAGTGGAGAACAGTTTGCACCCACCAATATTCTCCTAAGAAACTGCAGTCCATATCACATCCAACTAGCACAAAGACCTCAGAAAGCTCAGCCCTAAAAGTCTTCTGGAGCTAAAAATCCCACTCCCAACAGGCAACTCTTCCATAACATTTTTGTTCTCCTGTAATGTTTTTTTTCCAAGACAATAGAAAACAGTCATGGAACGGCAAGCCAAGAGGTTTCTTGTTCTATTAGCACTCTCTGCCAGACCCGACAAGGGCTCATCACAGACTTCAGAGAGCAGAAACACAGAGTCACGTAAATATGAAGCCAGTTTCCTCCTTAGCTCTTTGCAGATTAGATGGTCAAGGCCTCCATAACATAGATCTGAAAAAAAAAGTCATTCTTAAAAAGGTCATAAATGTAGTCTGGCAGATCATTCCTCCTCCTGTGGTCAAGGATCCCTTGCTCTCTGCTTCCTGGAAGACTGCTTTATGGAGCCAACAGTAAGACTGCTGCCAGGTATCGTCTTGCTGTCACATTTATATTCAATAGCAGGAAAAAAGCATAATGAATTTTGCACTGTTTGGTCTGGTTAAGATCATCAGAACTTTTTCAGTCAACTTAATCAACAATAAGGGAACCACACTATTTCCACTTGTGTGTAGGTGCCAGAAATACCACAGTGCTTATATAACACCTCACCCATACAAATAGCTTTCTTGCAAGGGGTCATTTTACATTTTCTGCTCACTGATTTTAGTTTAAAAAACCCTATCCCACACACTTTATACAAAAGTATTCTTACAATTAATTTTTCTTAGGGAATATGCTTCTCTTAATTTCTAATGATTTTCAATATCTTAAAAATAATACAGGACAAATGGAGACAGGCAGCTATTTCCAGATAGTTTCTGCCCTGGATAAGAAATTACATGACAGTATACTCTAAAAACACATTTTGGCATGTAATTCAACACAGAAAGGCCTGTGCTCTGCCCCACTGGTTCCTGGTTATAGGTTTTACTACTGTGGAAGCTTCCTGCATGCCAGTGATGTGGCACAACTTGGTCTCCTGCAGAAGCAGAAGTTTAAGGCCTTACTTTATTGGAGACAGGATATCGTTCAGATGCCTGTTCACAGGGCCCCTCTCCTCTATCTCATCCTCTACCTTTGGAAGGTACTGGGAGAGACTCTTTTTCTAATGAATGAGTTTTGAAGACATTTTATCTTCAGGAAAATTGTTCTCTGTACCACTACGCCCTGCATATTTCTGACCTTCAGTGTAAACTTGAGAGAAAAAAAATTAATATAACAGGATTTTCAGACTAGAGGACAGAGTCTCTCACAGTAATCTTGATGTTACAGACATCAGCATTCCAGGGGCTGGGAAGACTAGACAGAACTGGGCCAAATCACAAAGTGGGTTCTGTCAGGGAGAGATGCACGTAAAGTGCTCTGCAAACACCTGTTCCTCTTTGTGAGCAGCACTAAGACTCTTGAAGTGACATAAAGAACATTTGGTGGGAAACCAGTTCTAACTAACCTTACTCATACAACACAAAACCTTCCCAAGGTGCAAGTCCATTTTAAACTGACATAACTACTTTTGCTGGGCTATCAGTAGCAAGGCAGCAGTGTGCCAGACAGCTTTTTTCATCAAACCCCTACTAACTGCACAGTAATCAGACTGAATTTGCTGCACAAAAATCATCCTCTTGCTTGAAATGCAGAAAGAACCACTTACCTGGAACCTCTGAACCAACTCCAGTGACTGGCTGTCATTCTGGTCTGCTTCAAGGATTACATCTGTCAGTTTATGTATGATCACATCCAAAGGGCCCTGATCTTCAATGGGTTTGGTGAGGTCAAGCTGAAGAAACCAGAGAGAAACATTTTATTAATATATAGGGGATCCAAGCTCTTGTTCCTGCTGCTATCCAAGGTGTTGCTGCCACACAGAAGGCATTTACTTTACACAGTGCCTTTGTTTTGCTATGTTATCCAAATTCCTGAGAACTTACACTTCACTGAATGTTAGAAAACTTTACTCAGACACTTATGTCCCAGCAGTGTAGCGCTAATTCCATGAAAAAGCAGTGAAGTCACCAGCAAGTACCCTCCATCCAAACATCTCCCTGTTCTTCTCCACCCTAAGCCAACACATGCCTCCTCAGCTCAGTTCCCCGATATGTTCACACAGTTTCTTGGTACATTCGCATACATGCAAAAGGAATGAGCCAACAGAGATCAATACCACTAATAAAAGGAAGGTCTGATGTGCCCTTCACCCACTGGGATTGCACAAAACAGCACCCAGGACAGGAATAAACCAAACACAAAAGCAAGTAACTCAGGATCTGTGGAAATTCACCTCCTACTGAGACAGGTATTTAGCTGGTAACGAGGGCTGCAGCTCCCAGACAACTCCCAGTAGCAGACTTTGCCAGTTAGCTGGGTAGGAGGCAAAGATTTGGGGTGGGGTGTGCAGAAAGCCTGCTCTAGACAGCACAGGAAGCCATGAAAGGTGGCAATGTGTTAGAGGGCTTGGTTCTAGTACCAAAGGGGGGTTCAAGGGCAGAGGAAGGACCTGCACTGGAGAAGGATTGAGGAATTTTCTCTTGATGAAATATTAATGCAAAGAAGCCTACTGGACTTGATGGGATGTATGCAAAGGATCCTAAGAGAGCTGGTCAGTGTGAAGGCTTGGATTTATCAGGATATAAATCAAAACTATGGAGATTTCAACTATATCAGAAAAAAAGATCGACCACAAGGGCAGTCTGGTTACAGCGGAGTCCCACAGAGGGGGCAGGATCTCCATTCTTCAAGGTTTTCAACATCTGACTGGGCAAAGCCCTAAGCAACTTAGTCTAAATTTAATGCCAAATCTGCTTTGATGAAGATGATGCATTGCAGACCCCTAAGATGCTCACAAAACTTAACGATCCTGTGAAGCTACTTACCAGATTTAACATTAGCTCAGTGTAAGTGCCAGAACTGGCTCATGTTCTAGCCAACACATTGGGCTGCTCACAGCACAAAAGCTGTGAGATTCAATTCAACCAATTGTGAGACCTGCTGCATCAATGGCAACTTAACCTTGTAAACGTCAAATCAGGAACATCTTTGAGAGGAAAGACGGATGTGTAAAGTTAGCATCTGATTTTACTTGCATGATCCTTTCTATTGCTGCTTTCTTTTTGATTCAGCTCTGGCAAAGAAGGGTGTGGGAGGCACAGGACGGAGAGGAAGAGACTGGGCAGAAGAGGCTGCTGCTGATGCTGTTTTCTGTCTTATTAGCTTGAGTTTTGTCCTACTAAAATTTCCCACCCTACAGAAATGGCCCTGCTTTGAATTAAGGAGTGAGTGCCTTAAAGAAGGTAAAGATAAGACAAGATAAAACCAGTAAAACTAAACCAGCAGAAATCTATCAGCCTTATATTAATTTGCTAGTTGCTAATGTAACTGATCCACGGAGCGGAATTGCTTTTCCTGTGTAGGCTCTCTTATCTGGGCCAGGCTTCCCTGAGCAGAATACCTGAAGTTACCTATGGCACAAAAGCAAATTGAAAGACTGCCATTTCCTCCCTCAGAGACCACCTTTGCTTGCCCATTACTATATGCTCCTACTAACAGTTATGGGTTGGAGCCTTTTGAAGTGCTTGCGCAGATTCCAGTACAACTGGAAAACACAACGTGTGTCTCTCTTCCAAGGAGACAAGCAGAGGCACCACTTACAGGTGGGCAGCCACTCCCTACAAGCCGTGGTAGAGACCAGCAGGGTGGACTTGGCGTGGATGCTCAGGGATGGGTAAGCTGTGGCCAAGTGAGGAAGTCCACAGAAGGTCTGGCTGTCCTGACATATTTTCAGTCTCACAAGTAGTGCAGCACAAAGGCTAAAGGAACTGCCTAAGTGTCTGCAAAATGAAGTGAACTGCAGCTTGGCTAAAGGACACAGAAGGAGATAATTAACTTCTGTAACCAAGTTCCAGAAAAATCAGTTAATATCCTTAAAAGAAATCTCAGATGATCACACTGCGTATTCTGATTCTTTTCCATCTGCCTATCACATCTGGAAGGAAACAGCAAAACAAAGGGTCCATTTAACTAGGTCAGAAAGTTCCCGGTTGCCAAGGTACAAAATTCTGAATTAATCCATTTTCAGGACTTGCAGTTTGAAAAATGGTAAGAAGCAAATAAGTACTTGAGATTGGTTACCCCTCTACATTCTTCCTGAACTTTCAGCTCAATCTGCACAGAGACACTCAGAAAACAAGAAAACAGTCCTCCCTTTCAGCCTTGACCCAAGAATAGAAGTAAGCCTTCAAGGCATATCCAGGCATTTCCAGCACAGTGTTTTCCAGAAGCATAAGACATCTGGGCAAGATAAGTTCTTCACAACAGTTGTGCCAGCTAAATGCAACGGGCATATTTTGAGAATGAAACGAAATGCACCTACTTTGCATACTGGAAAGCATTAAAAAGGCTCCCCCTTAACAGTGTTTTGCTTCCCCTTCACCAGTAAAGTGATGTGAGAAACGACAGCATGATAAAGCAGCTTCTCTGGAAGGAAGTTAAGTGACCACTTCAATTGCCTTAACAAGGACAGCAGGTGCATTTCAGCCACAAAAACCTTCAAAATTTCGTCCAGTATTTTGTGGATTGGAGGATCAAATCATTTGCAAAAATACGTTCTCTGTGTTTAGAGCCATGCTGCAGAAAGCAAATATTCCAGGGCTGTGTGGAATTTGGAAGAGATCCACCTTCTTTTTATGCACTCAGAAGGAAAAAAAAGTAAAAGGAAAAAAAAGATTTGAGAAGGTAAAAAGACGCCTTTTCAAATGGAGTATCAGACCCAAAAAGAAGTCAGTGAAAGCAAAGTGCAAAATTTCTGACGGCCCTCTGCTGAGACAAACACTGATTCATTGCCGGAATTTGAGCCCTCCTACTTCCCTTCCCTTTCAGGATCTCTCTCTCCGAATGATCTCTGCGTTTGACATGATCACCCAAAGGTTTGTTATTGCAAAGAACTAACACCATAGCAACAGAAGTGAGAGAAAAGATTTATCAACACCAGCTTGAAAAACCAGAGATGTGTCTATGGTGCCTTTTATTCTGTGAGGTAGGGTATAGCCTGCAGCATTCTCTGCTTGCTCTTCTTTATGTTACAAAAACAAACCCAATCAGGTATTGGTTTCATGGCATTGTCACCTTACCACCAAAACCCCACAAAAGTTAGGTGCACAAAATGGTGTCAAAGCCATGCACAGTAAAAATACAAGGCATAGATTTGACACGGATGGGTGCACTATCTCTGGGTAAAAAACTGTCGGGATGGCCAGGCCCAGAGAGTGGTGGTGAATGGAGTTAAATCCAGTGGGCAACTAGACATACCTGGTGTTTACCAGGGCTCAGTATTGGGGCCAGTGCTGTTCAGTGTCTTTATCAATGATCTGGACACAGGGACATCCAGTGAACCCTCAGTCAGTTTGCAATTCAAACCAAACTGGGCAGGAGTGTTGATCTCCTGAAGGGCAGGGGGCTCTGCAGGGGGATCTGGACAGGCTGGATCCATGGGCCAAGACCAACTGTATGAAGTCAACAAAGGTCAGGTGTCCAGTCCTGCACTGGGGTCACTCACAACAACCCCACAGAGCACGACAGGCTGGGGGCAGAGTGGCTGGAAAGCTGCCTGGTGGTAAAGGACCTGGGGGAACATTTCCAGAGAAGGGCAACAGAGCTGGGGAAGGGTCTGGAACATGGTTCCGATGAGGAGTGGCTGAGGGAGCTGGGGGTGTTTAGCCTGGAGAAAAGGAAGCTGAGGAGGGACCATATCACTTGCTACAACAACCTGAAAGGAGACTGTAGCCAGGTGGGAGTTGGTCTCTTTTCCCAAGTAACAAGTGATAAGACAAGGGGAAAGGTCCTAAAATTGCAACAGGGGAGATTTAGATTGCATATTAAAAAAATTTCTTCACTGAAAGAAGTCAATCATTAGAATAGGTTGCCCAGGGCAGTGGTGGAGTCACCATCCCTAGAGGTATTTAAAAGGCATGTATATGTGGCACTTGGACACACGGTTTATTGATGGCCTTGGCAGTGCTAGGTTAACAGCTGGACTTGATTTTAAGAGTCTTTTCCAACCTAAATGATTATATGGTTCTGTATGCCTTTCCTGGTCTTTCAAATCCATATATGGAAGAAACCAACCAGCAGATAAATGCTCTTATCATAGTTGGCTGCAGCCAGCCTGCCCACCTTTTAATAGAAGGATAGGCTGAAAGTTACAAAACGCTCCAAGCTTAGAAACGACAGTCTCTCCCACAGGCTTCCCAGAGAATCTGCTGGAGAGCAAGTTACAGGCACGCAGAGCTCCGTCTCTGCCCTCCTCTCCCCTTCCCCCTCCCTCTGTCATCCAGAAACACAGCAGGACTTGCTCTTGGACCCATCCCCACCTCTGCNTCAACAAAGGTCAGGTGTCCGGTCCTGCACTGGGGTCACTCACAACAACCCCACAGAGCACGACAGGCTGGGGGCAGAGTGGCTGGAAAGCTGCCTGGTGGTAAAGGACCTGGGGGAACATTTCCAGAGAAGGGCAACAGAGCTGGGGAAGGGTCTGGAACATGGTTCCGATGAGGAGTGGCTGAGGGAGCTGGGGGTGTTTAGCCTGGAGAAAAGGAAGCTGAGGAGGGACCATATCACTTGCTACAACAACCTGAAAGGAGACTGTAGCCAGGTGGGAGTTGGTCTCTTTTCCCAAGTAACAAGTGATAAGACAAGGGGAAAGGTCCTAAAATTGCAACAGGGGAGATTTAGATTGCATATTAAAAAAATTTCTTCACTGAAAGAAGTCAATCATTAGAATAGGTTGCCCAGGGCAGTGGTGGAGTCACCATCCCTAGAGGTATTTAAAAGGCATGTATATGTGGCACTTGGACACACGGTTTATTGATGGCCTTGGCAGTGCTAGGTTAACAGCTGGACTTGATTTTAAGAGTCTTTTCCAACCTAAATGATTATATGGTTCTGTATGCCTTTCCTGGTCTTTCAAATCCATATATGGAAGAAACCAACCAGCAGATAAATGCTCTTATCAT
>VYZQ01037170.1:54070-78044 GCA_013400655.1 Mystacornis crossleyi
TGGCAGTGCTAGGTTAACAGCTGGACTTGATTTTAAGAGTCTTTTCCAACCTAAATGATTATATGGTTCTGTATGCCTTTCCTGGTCTTTCAAATCCATATATGGAAGAAACCAACCAGCAGATAAATGCTCTTATCATAGTTGGCTGCAGCCAGCCTGCCCACCTTTTAATAGAAGGATAGGCTGAAAGTTACAAAACGCTCCAAGCTTAGAAACGACAGTCTCTCCCACAGGCTTCCCAGAGAATCTGCTGGAGAGCAAGTTACAGGCACGCAGAGCTCCGTCTCTGCCCTCCTCTCCCCTTCCCCCTTCCTCTGTCCTCCAGAAACACACAGCCAGCACATTATCCAAATCATTATAGAGAAGAGCAAAAAATGTTTATTTCCATTAAGCATAATTTGTTTAAAGTTTTGGGGTTGTTTTTCTCCAGAATCCTGGCAATCCATCTGTATTGCAGGGACAGGGCGAATGCCTGGCAGAGTGCCATGGCTCTCCACTGGTCCCAACTGCAATCCCACACAAATGCATTTCTGGAAGCCGTGTTTAAAAATAAAACTATGTCCAAGTGGAGAAAATCTGGATTTGTTCACTCAGGGGAAAAAAAAAAGCCAAACAACTACAAATGCTGGATTTAGGAAAAAGAAATATCATTTATATTAATGGTTTAAAATAGATACGTACTTCTTGTTTTATTCAGTGTTTCCAGTCCATGGGATAATCAGCTGTATTTCAGAATCTGTCTGATAAGGATTTGTGATTTTGATTTTTTTTTTTGGTAAAGCTCTTCTTCTGAAATAGTTTTTGGATTATCATTCATATGAAATGAAGTTTTAATACCTGCCTGTTATTGTACCTGAAGCAAAGAGAGCTATGCCCACTGCTTTATCCCTGAGGAATGTAGAGTCGATCTCTACATTTCTATTTATTCCTCACTTTTCTCTTATTATATTTTCATTAAAAATAAAAAGACTCATACAGCTATTCTTCAAACATTTTGCTCCCATTCTCCAATCTGCTAACAAACTCCAGTCACCAGGATGCTGCTTTAAGTTCTTGCTATGTCTCTTGCTATGTTTTCATTTGATGCGCTGCTAAGAACAGCAGGAGTGCACATCCCTTCACAGCAGCCTCTCGTGCTGCAGGTGGTAAATGTTCAAACTTTCAGCCAAAGGAGGCAAATGAAGGCAGAAGGCAAATCAGAAATCTAAGCCTTCTCACTAGGCAGATAGCACCAAATCATCAGACATTAACTCAAGAGCTAGAAAACTTAATAAAATGCCACAAAAGGGAAGGAATCCATTCAACTTTCCAGTAGGGACCTGTCCATGCTCTGCTACACATTTCACAAAATCATGGTCCAAAAGTCCTTTTGTGGTAATTTCACCACTCTCCTCCCTGTGAACTGGACATACAACTTCAGCCTGACCTGACTTCTCTGCTCCTTGACTCCTGAGACTGTATACAGAATTTTCTACACAAATCTAGTGTATTCTGCTATTCAGATACTCAGTTAAGGATGTATTGATCCCAAGACATGTGGTGTTAATTTCAATCTTAATTCAGCTTCTTAAACTCCACTGCATGAAAATGTTCAAGATTTTAGTCCTCATCTTCCACTTGTGGGGCTATTTTCTACCCTGTATTTTAATCACATACATTTATACCAAAAGGCTTGCACAGTAAAGCTTCTCAAATTCTCCCATCCCCATCCCCAGTGTTTATATGTGCTGTGCATCAATGCTGATGAAGTCATAATGAAAAAAAGTCACAAGCTCCAGGTCAGAAAGCCAAGTCTTCACAAAGCTGAACCCTGACAACTATCTATTGGTGGGCACAGTTCTCTCCCAAAAAGCTCAAAGAAAGCATCTAAAAATATCTTAGGCAGTTTGGAGAAGGAAGGAAAGCAGCAAAAAATCAAGTTCACTGTAAAAAGTTTACATTACTGTAAAAAATAAACAAAAATACAGACGATATTCTAATTACAGGAGAGAATGTACTTGCTTTTGAAAGAAAGTGGGGAGATTTCCTGAAAGAAACCAGGAAAACAGTTGTGCATGTCCATCCACCCATACAAGACCTACTTGTGCACATCAGCACTGACAGAACAGAATGGCACAGAAGCCTGACTGTTCTTGGGACAAACCAAGGGAAATCCATATGACCAAGTGAGACTAGCACATGCTTCTTTCACGAGTTAAATCCTTGAGGAGCAGTCCGCTCCCATACCATCCCTCCACCAGGACTATACACTCACAAAAGCAGCTGTGCAAGCACAAAACTGACATGAATGATTCCCAGCCAAACCCCATGGAAGGTAATAAAGTATATATCACTAAACATTTCCTCACGAGGAAAGACATTATGCTACCTGGCATTTTCAGTGGTATACAGGCTCTCCATAGCTCCTAAAATACCCACGTATTGTAACTAAGTAAAATTTTATATATTTAAGAGATGTCCTCCTCATCTCTCTGTCTGAGAAAGTTACCTGGGCTTTCATCACAACCAGATACTCTAAGTATCCAGCACTTGCTACTGCTGCTAATGGGGCCAAAGGATACCAGAGGAGAACATGAACTCCCCTAGGCAACAAACACATTGCAAAAGGCAAACAGGGACCTGACCATCAAAGGCTGTAAAGAAAGAGCAAAAAGGACACCAAGACGTGCTGGTTTGTCTCTCCACGCCCCCCTTCCCCAGCCCTGCATTAACCTGCACATCCTCTCGCAGCATCGGCAATCTGAGAACGGAAATCCGCTGTGGTGAGGAGAGCTGCCCCCTCACGCAGACGAGAGGAGAAGGCATCGAAGCGGCGTTGCTGACAGCCGCCACCTCGCCCGGGAACTCCTTCCCAAGCAGGAAGGAAACACCTTGACAACACGCTACCTTTTTCCTGGGCTTTCTGAAATCACGGAAGTTAAAGACCGACCAAAGAGCTTACCTTTCTACCACTGCAAGACACTAGAGGTTAGCTGCTGTTTTTCTGCCCAGCGTTTAACAGAACCACTAAAGGAGAAGGAAAGCAAGTCCCACACTGTGATATGTCATGCAGAATCTCAGGCAAATTATCAGTGACATCCCAGGCATCACGACATGCCTAAAGGTGAGGAGCAGTATAACATAGCCTATGAAGCTGTGCTGGGTTCCCATTTTCCCAGATACTGAAACTTCAACATCAGAGGAGAAGATTCTGGGTTTAACAGATGGTTTCTTTGTGTTTTCTTGCATTCTTGCGTTTAGTTTACATTCAGCTGGGCACAAGTTGCCAGTGAGTATGTGTGAGCACTTTGCACCACTTTGCACATTTTCAGGAGTTGCACACAGATGCTCCCCTGGAAGCTTCTTGGTATGATGTCTGAAACATCTGGGAAGTTCTCACTTCTAGCTGTATTCTAGATAAAATGAAGGAAAAGGAATCTCACTGGGTTTTTTTACACTACATATGCTAACATATACAGACACCATTTATGGATCACTTCCCCAACTACTACACAAACTGACTAGTCCTTGTACACTCAAGGCTTGTCCCCAAGTAACGCAATCCCCCAGGGCCTTGGTGAGCATCACCTCCCCACAGCCTCCTCTGCCCCCTCCCACAGAAGCAGAATGAGCCAGCACTGCTCTCATCTGTGCGCTAACACTGGGGTAAGTTACTGCATCCCAGTTACTCAAATCTCTCCCACTGCTCCCCTCACTTCCCTCCTTTCTCCTCTGACTCCGGTATACATATTTCCACTGAGCATCATCCTCCTGTTAGCACTAAGTTTTGCCCCTTCACTTCTTTAAAAGCAATCCTATGTACGGGCTATGGCTGAAGTTCTTCACAGAAACAATTTTCAGATTTTCTATTTT
Source organism: Mystacornis crossleyi (assembly GCA_013400655.1). Lineage (NCBI taxonomy): Eukaryota > Metazoa > Chordata > Aves > Passeriformes > Timaliidae > Mystacornis > Mystacornis crossleyi. The sequence goes on from VYZQ01037170.1 coordinate 57,923, forward strand.
ACCCAGGACTGGAACATTGTTTCTGGAACTTTGTTTTAGACTTACAGCCTAAAGCCTTACAGCCTTTGTTTTTACACACACAAAAATAAATTCTAGCAATTAAAGTTTAACAGCTGGGTTTATCTCCTGTACAATACTTTGGCAGTTGCAGAAAGTTCTTTCCAGAACTTGCCAAGATGTGGGAACAGCCATTTCTGAGCATGATAATAAACTGTGAGCTCATGTCCCATTAGGAGTGGACTGCAGTGAGCAGGTTTTGGTAAGCAAATGGTTAAGCAGCTCAGTCATATTCAGGGATGGTTTGAAAGGCAACTGCTGATTGTCAGCAATGCAGGAGAAATAATCAATGTTACCCAAATCCAGAAAAGCCTCTTGCAAGGGTGTCTCCTGAGGTCACCAAGGCTCCTGTGGATTAAGAAGGGCAGCAGAACAAATCCAGAGATTAGCAGAGGAGAAAAGTTGAACAGAAAACGTGTGACATAGGAGGATTAGTGCCTCAAAGAATGAAAGCAAGTTATAGAAAAACAAGAACACAGGAGAATGAGCATTCAGCATAACCTGCCTTGCTTTACTTCCTGGAACAGTCAAAAAGGCCGTGTTCAGTGCACCAGGTTAAAAGGCTGTAGACGAAATCTCAGTAGTGGAAGGTACGGGAAAATTACTAAGTGGTTCACAAAACTTCTGGCTCATTTCTGGAATGGGCAAATCAGACCCAGAAACCCTTAATTTTTTTAGACTTTACATGACAGATTTTTAATATTCTTTTGAGCGAGCTGGGTCAGCTGTAGCCCAGTTATTGAACTGACAGCTCAGTCAACCCTGTGGGAGAGCAGACAGCAGAGGAGGAGTGGAATGGAGAAGCTATTCATGGAGAACACTCTAGCTAATCCAGAATACAGAAATACTGCAGCGCTACAGCCAGGACAGCCCAGGTAAGCAGAGGGAGGGGCACAAGAGTGGTGAATTTTACTTCTCTAAAGTTTTCAACTCTTAATTATATCACCATGTATGGAATCAAAATATCAAGACCTTACAGTACTACAAATACTTTTGGTTTTTTAATATCTACTGGATACAGAGAAAATTAAGATGAAGGAAGCATATTCTGAAAGTTTCTCTTGAAGAACACAAACATAGACTGCCTGACTTCCTTCCTTTTGATCATGGGATTAGGTAAGTAGAAAAGCTGATACATAAGAAACATCCCCCAGAAAGCCTGCCTACTACCCTTTATCCTAAGGGCTGACAAAGCTCAGCTCTGGACTTACACCACACAGCTCAGGCTCAGCTTTTGGATAATTCTTCAGCAGCACCTGTCAAACATCAAGAGCAGTCAGAGCTCCTGTGTGTGCAGCTGTACTTCCCGTGAAATTGCCACTGTCTCTGCTGTATTTCTCCCTTCAACAAAGCTTCCCATCTGGCACAGCCAGGCAGCCAGAACCCTCTTGACTTCTGTTACCTGCAAGCCCCCAGAGAGCTGTATTTCTAGGTGCATTTCCCTTTCTCAAGAGACTCTGGATGACATCAAGTTGTAAGCAAATGTAGGTAGCACCCCAAGTACATTTAAACCAGTCTGCTCATCACTTTGCTGAATTTATGTGCTCTTTACTGCATACCAGGAAATTTAAATACATGTGGAGGGAGCAACAGCTGTCCGAGTAGAAAGTTTTTATGCTCTTTATTCATCCCCTGCCTAAACTAATTAGGATCCCTTCTGATAAAACAAACCAAAACTGAAATATACTTCTCTTAAAAAAAAAACTTCCTTAATCCAAATGCATTTTTACGGTGCTGCTCATGAACACTGGATAGCCAGTAATGCTTGTGCAACTGCAAAGAATAGAGGAGGACGAGGAGGGAGAAGTACACTGGAATAAGACAAGGAAGAAGCACAAAAGCTTTAGAAGACTTAGCCTGAAGGGAAAACAAAAATGCGTAAGGTTGCTCTTAAACATAGAGAAGGCCATGGTTAGGCTGATCTGTATCATATCCCTGTGCTGCATGAGTAGGAATCAGAAGAGAGATCATGAAGAGATTGAAGAGACTGGGGCATTCCCTTCCATTCTGTTCCAGAAAGTATTATTTAAGGAAGAATGAAGTTGCCTTTCAATTACAAAGCATTACTTCAGCTTGAAACCACTGCTTCCAGTGAGACAAAATGAGTAAACCATCCCTTCCAAGGGTGAATTTAAAGGCATTTGAAATGGTCTGAAATGAACACAGCTGCAAAGGTGAAACAGCTCATCATTTCTCAAACGGAGGAAGAAGGGCATAGGTGGAGATTACAATCATCCCTCACTGGTGCTGCACAGCTAGAAGGTACTGGAGAAAGGAGCAGAAAGTGAAGTCAGGAGAAGGGGGCTGGGACACAGGCAAGGCTCTAACTGGAGCCTCAGTGGGTCTGACGCACTGCATCAGCAAATACCCTGGCACAGAGGTGGTGATCAGTAGTTAATGGCCAACGGTTTGTTTTGCAAAACAGATTGCTTTTTACTTTCTGCCATGTCTGATAAACTATTCACAAGTGGTCCATGGCTCAGCCACACATCAGACATTTCTTCCCACCCAGGTGAACAGTGTTCCAATGCAGCACCTGCCCGACACATACAGAGACCAGTGGCCCAGGCAGAACATTTAAGTAAAATTCCTTTTAAACAAGAACGATAAAAGGTCTTGCTTTTGCTGTGCTGAGGTTGTCTGACAGTCCTTCTGAGCTTATAGCCCAGCTATTCTGAAGCAGGAAAACGAGCATAAAATTAAGTAATACAAAGAATACTATATCAAGCTGTGTTAGTTTAAATTACAGGATAGAATGGTGTAAAATTCAAGCAGATTTATGACTTCAAGATTACAAATGTATAAAGAAAGTAATTAGTAAAGACTGCTGAGTTGCAAAAAGCTCCAGGACTTGATAATAAAGGATGCTTAGCATTTTTTGCCAGCATGCCAAAGAGCGAAATGTATTTTGGAATACTTAAAAAAGAACAAAAATTGGGACCTCTGTGTAGCAAGCATAGGCTTAATATTAAAGATAATATAGGAAGAGGTGCAAATTTTACACAAATGTTTGGCTTCAGCTTTCAACGAGAATAAAGAGGCCAGTCATGCGGGCAAGGCAAGTTGGTGAACAGAGATGGGTACAGATACATCAGTGGGTACCAGCAGCCAAAGCCAAAACTCATGGAGTGAGATTCACAGGAGCAAATAACTACATTAATTTCAGGCTTCTTCCTGCAGTCAGAGAGAAATGAATAAACACCTTGACATTTCAAATTCATTTAGCCTGTCTTACTTTCATGTTCTAGAATAAGAGGAATCACACCTGAAATATGCCTGATCAGAAGGAGCCTAGTGGAGTGGCACAGATGCCAGATGACTCTTCAGAGTTTAACGTGCTGAAGTGAAGGGAAACTGTCTCTCTCCCATAACTGGATACTTAAAAAAAAAAAAAAATTCCAAAAAGCACCTCCCCCCATCTCTAGAAAACAACATTCAATTTAACAAAACATTTCATAGGAGATCAGAGGATGGTGATACAAGGATTCTGAATAACTGTATCCTTTATACAGTGCCTCCAAAAAATTAAAAAAAAAAAGGCAACTATATCAGAGAAAGATGACAGCTACTTACTGTTCATCTGACCTAGCAGTATAAAAGCATTTCAGTACATTCAAAGATGCTGAAAAATAATCAGATCTTCAGGCGTAAATAAAAAAATGTAGTAAAACGTGACATGATTCTCAAAGAGACAGACCAAACCCATCTAATTGGCTGTATGACCACTGATTCTCTAGACAGAGAAAATGCAGCAAAGCTATTTTCTTTTCTTTCTTTTTTTTTTTCTTTCTCAGTAAAGCATGCAGGCAGGTGGAACTGGAGAAATGCAAGGACCCACAGAAGCAGAGGAAGGTGAATGAAGAGTTAAATAAAAGAGAAGCTGACAGTGGCTTGCATGCTGAAAGCAGCAGTGGCAAATCAGAGAGGCTGTGCTAGTGGCGTTCCTCGGGCACTGGTTTTGTGACCATTTTATTTAATATCTTCATTAGTGGTCTTAGCACAGTAAGTAGATTACTGATAGACCTTAATATCTACACAGTCTAACTGGCTCCACCACTTAGAAGTACCATACAGTAGGGAGAATCAGAAATAGAACAACACTGACTAAATACAAAATGAAAATGATGCATACTTCTCTAGGCTCAGAGATGTATGCTGGTATGGTAGCTAAAGCACACCTATGACAAAAATAAACTCAGTTTCACCAGGATCAGGGTATTTTGCCTGAGGTTTTTAAGAGTTAAACTAGCGAGAAAGGCACTACTGAGAGCCCTGTGGAACAGCTTCAACCAGTCAGGGCATCCATGACTAGAAAGAGAAAATCAAAATTTAAAAACAAGGCTTAAGAATTCAACTAAACTTTTTAAATTATAGGCTCAAGAACCTGGAAAATCCCTTCCACGGATTCCACGGTCATGGATCCTTACAAACTATGAATAGGAGCATTTGGCCTAATGCATATTCTTAGAGTGTTAACCACTTTCTGGCAAGAAACAGCTTACCTTAATGATACTGTTGCTGCACTGGAATACTGACTGATTTGATGCTATAAATGGGCATTCTGGGGTGTACAGCACAAACTGAAATCTGCTACCCAGGAACACATATGTTCCTGGAGTTCCCTAGATATTCTCAGAGGAACAAAAGAACTGGGAGGTACAGCAATGGAGATCAACGGAAGAATCTCAGGTTTCAGATTATTCAAACTTGCATTCCACTTTATGAACAGAGCACTAAGTGAGCAGCACAGAGGCAAGATTTAAAAAAAAGGCCATCAGAAACATCACTCAGGAAAAAGCAGGCAAAGCAGCACTTTGCCACTGACCTGTAAATGAAGTCTGGCACACTCCCTAGTTCTGCTGTCTTCCCTCATGCACTTGACTGACAGGCCACCCTCACCAGATGGAGAAGGAACCTGTAGCTCTGTCCTTGGCAAGGCAGCCAGGCCACGCTGGACTTCTGAAAGGATCCTGCAGATACCTTGTCTCACTGCGATGGCTGTGCTGATTTACAGGAATATCAGTGACACAAAGTAGGTCAAAACTTTATTTTAATTGGTTAATAATAGTTTCAGGTTTTGTCTCACAAGCCTACCATCTGACTGTTGGGGCTTTATAATGACATAACCTGTCCCTCAGTACTCATTTTCTTTTCTTTTTTTACTGTTTGAACAGGAAAATTACTTCCTATTCAGGAAAGACGGTGAATGCTGGGGTAATTAAATGAGCTAGAAAAAGAACAGCTAAAATTGCAGTTCTTATTCCTCACTCAACTCTGCTTACAGGAATCTCAAGCTTTCCTGTCACAGCAACAGGTAAAACATCCTAAGAAAAGGAGTCTATAAATTGTTGGTATGCCTTCCACAGACACCAAATCCCATCTTCAGTATTCATACTCATTTTAACAGGCAAAGATGGGAAGGGGGTAAAATAGTTAAAATACAAGGACACAGCTAGAGTGTGAAAAGCCTGTCTGTGTAGCTTATAGCCCCAGGACAGAGAGTGCCAGACACACTCCTAGAAGGTCTCATGCTATAACCTGGTTTTCAAACCGTGTTTGCACACACTCTCTCCCTGAGCTCTGATTTCAAGGCACTTGTCTTGACTGTCACTCAGCTGTCTGTGAAGATGCCCTCCACTGCTTCTCATCCACCAGCACAGATGATGCCTCATTTGCTTTCTCTTTTCTTCTCCAATCTTTTGCAGGGGGGTAGCCCCAAACTCCTTCCGACTTTCCCCATGGCATCGCTTCTCCACTGCTTTCACCTGGGCAAGACCCATTCTGTCAACTGCTAGGGAGGGTCCCAGCTCCTGTCTGCCTCCAGGCCCCTGCTCCAGCAGACATTCCCAGGAGCCTCAGTTTGACACTTTGGTATTCCTCCCCTCAGCTGTTTTTCATTGTAACCGGACCTCCAGTTCATGATTCTGGTTTCTGCTTTTCTACCTCTGGCTCTTACCTCAACCTCTGCTCTTGCTCCTGTCCCAGATAGCTCTTTGAGCTCCCACCTTACATCAGTCCCTGTGAACACAAACACCAAACTACTGGGCCTGTTATTTAGAAGTCATCATCAATTCCCTCAAACTCTCTACTTCTTGCAATCCAGACCTTCCAGATTCCTTGTATCTTACCACATCAACCCTCTTTTGGGTAAGAGGGAAGCCCTCCCCTGTTCATCTTCAAAATTCTTGAGTTTATTCTCCCCCACCTCTCGTCCACCCACAAAGCCAACTTACACAACCCACTTCAAAAATCCAACCAGCGCCTTCGCATTTTCTTGCATCCTGCTGCTTCCACTTCAGAAAAGCTTGACATAAATATATACACAGCTCTGTCACTGCTGGACTTCACATCCCTTTTTCCAATTCCTGCATTGCTGGAGTGACATGAAGTCATTCAAAAACAGCCAAATGCCCAGAAATCTCCTGCCTTTTCTCCAAGGGTCTATTTGACTCCATCTACCAGCTTGGCCACACCTAGATTTAGAGAAGCAAGAGTAAGGGTGTGACACAGCACCTAAACACAGCTATACAGCCATGTTCAGCATGGACACACTGAACTACTAAGGGCAGAGTAACACGCACAGAGAGACCAGCTGAGCACAGAGGAATCTCAGCTGAACTTAGAGCCTCGACCACTAAGAAAGTTGTTCACAAAATAACCATAAGTATAACATACACATTTATATATGGTAAACAAATTTATGTATTTTCTTTTACATATATATTCCTACCTTTCCAAGAACCCTTGTTGGAGAAGATATACATACACATGTTCTTCCTCCCCTTTGCTTCTAACTAGTTAACTTTCACTTAGGACATGGCAGAGAAGAAAACACCACATTGCCACTCTGAGCCATCTTCTGAAACCAAGAATTTATGTTGAGCTTCTGCACATTTCCCTGTAGTCATTTGTCACCACTGGAGTATTTAAAAGCCTACATTTCAGGGCGAAAAGGGGACTTGAAACATTGCATTTCAGGGACATCACTTGATCATTAGAAGTACTCTCTGACATTAGTCCTTAAAACTATGGCATGAACACAAACTCTGTCCCTTGCCTGTTCCACTTGGGAGCCAAGCACCTCACCATAACTAGTCAGCTTCAAGTTCTCTGAGCTGGAAAAACTGAAATCACTATCATTGCCAGCACAGCTTTTATACCCAGAAGTTTACACATACAATCAGCAAAAAGGGCCTGCTTGCTGATAAAACCCCTTCCACATGCTTCCTGACCATTTGGTCCTCACTGCTAGGCTAAGCAAAATATCTTTAAACCTTTCGGGGACAAGCACACTTGAAACTTTCAGGATAAATCTATATTTCCAAATGAAACCCCCTTCCCTTACTGAAAATAAAAGATGTGAATAAATTTTCAATTTTAATTTATGGCATCAGTCACATAAGAATCATCTTCATATAACTTCAGGGAAAACTTCTATTTAATGAGGACTTTAATAGACCATGCTGAAAAACAGAGCAGAATTTTCCTCCTTTGCATCACCTGACTTATTGCACTTGCTTAACCCACTGGAACTGAAAAACTGACTTAAAAACCTCATACAACTGGCAAAAAGAGTTCCTGCAGATTAAGTTCACCCTGAACCTCACAGCAGAGTGAAAAAATTATTTCCCATCAAGAGCTGGTAAGGCAGTTTTCAAAGGCTGCTTCCCTTAAGCTGCATTGCAGTGTGAGTACAGATGCATTCAGCAGTGGACCCCCAGCAGAAGGCAGGTGATCCAGAGCTGTCCAATTCCCAATTCTCACCTTACCAGAGACATTAAAAAGTGTTTCCGACCATGATTTCTCTCTCCACTTTGCATCTCCCTACAAGCCTCCCTTATTTCCCTCCATCCCGGGCAGCTGAGGGCGACTGCCAAACTGGCATCTCCCTCCTCTCCAGTCAGTTCCTGTCAGTTTGGTCCGGCCACCACTCCCTGCCAGCAGCCCACAGGGCCATCCCTCGCTGCTGTTTACAGACAGGAAAGAGTAGGTGTGTGACCCAACTGGCCCCTACTAAAGACAAAGTTATCACAGCTCCAACTGTTCCTATCTACATCTGCTGGTAGCAGGAAATAATCAACATGTCTGAGCTGGAGCAGGGGATGTTGGAGAACTGTGAATCAAAAAGCTGCTTGTGTCAGGAAACTTCTGTCATATGTTGCATTAAAAAGGATATCTATAACTGTGTAGAAAATGGTACCTTAGGATTATTTCTCCCTCTTTCCCTCTATTTGCATGAAAACAAGACGCAGGGTGTAGAGGAGGTAATGTAGGGAAAGGCAGAGATCTTTATGTAAAACCAGAGATAAACCTTCCCGGTGCCTTGTGCACAACTGCAGCCACATGCAATGTCTAACGCATACAAGAGCTACATGCACGGAAAACATAACTGCTGGCAAACAGGAAGGATTGCAAGATCTCTCTGCATGCCCTGAAGTGCTGAACTCTAAGCCAAGACCTCAGAAAAACACTGAGATTGAAAACCAACAGAGGCATCTTCCATACCAGCCTTCTACTGACCCACAGCTGTGGGGCCAGTTTGGTCATGGGTGTAGGCCTGGGGGAGTGCCAATCAGCACTGACCTTCAAAGATTTTTAATTCTTCACAGCAGCTTTTCAGAAGAAAAATACAAGGATTACAGCTGGAACTGCAGTGTTTTAACTAAAACACAATACACTATTCTCCAAGGCATCAGACTCACCTTGGAAGGCTTGACTTCTGTCCCTTTACTACCAGCATTACCTTAATAAGCTTTAGCAGACTGACTTCCTTTAAGCTGGAGTGCCTGCTGCACTCTCACACAGGAAGTTCACCATCCAGGAGGTCATTTAAGCCCTTTCAAGTTATTTCCTCCACTGTGCATTTTTATCATTAGCCCATTTTACTCTGTCTTTAAAAACTGGATCAGGACATCAGAGACATGTTTATGAAGCTACAGCAGCTGTGAACCTTACAAGAACAGAACTGACACCCACGTTCTTCTATTATGTTTCAACTTGTTGAGCTTTTCAGGTCTCTGCAACATCAGCCAAAGTTGAGGATCTTGCAGCTTGATATAGTGGTGCATTTAGCACAGCTTCTTTATTCCACCTTTGCAACTAGCCAGGAGCAGCATCTGTTACTACTTTCCAACTTCAGGACAATATTGTAAGCTTTGACCAGCTCCCAAGGTATGCTGAAGGCTCTGGAGCTGCTTCTCTGTGACACAGTTCATCAGAGTTCCTAGAGCTACCTAATATTCCTTCTTTCACGAGAGCAAGAACTGATCTCTGAAGGAGGCTCTTTAGGACCATCACTGGTTGTACTGGGTTTGGCAGGGATAGAGTAAATTTTCTTCACAGCAGCAGCCTGTATAGCACTGTGTTTTCAACTGGTGACAAAACCAGTGTTGATAACACACCCATGCTGCAGTTATTGCTGAACAGGGCTTGCACACTGCTCAGGCCACCTCTGCCTCTGAAGCTGCCCCTGCAGCCTGTGGATAGAGCTGGGCAAGAGGCTGGGAGGGGACACAGCTGGGAGACCTGAGCCCATCTGAGTGAGCAGGGACTGGCTGAGATGTTAGCTGCCAGCTGGGGTCAACCCACCACACTGGTTTACAAAGTATCTTCGAAATTCGAGCTCAAGCTGTTGCTAAACTCAGATTTAAAGTCAGGTGATACGGTTAAAATTAGAAGTGAATAATACATTTTAGAACATCTGTGTTGGGGTCACCCAGCCCATTGGGGGCTGTGGTGGGGAGTTCTCCCCCAGGCTTGAGAGACAGGCTTCTCCTAAGACACAGTACGCTCCCAGTTCTGTTCCTTTGATTGATCTGCTGTTCTCCCTGCCCCTTTATCCCTTTTATGTCTGTACCCTAGAATGTTCTCCCTTCCCTGCTTCCCCGTTAGCCCTCGTACCTTACTCCCTCCCCCGCAGTATCCCTACTGGTTCCCTTGCCCTGGTCCCGTCTCTGTCCCGCCCTGCGCCCTGACACCGTCGGTCTCAATGCTCTGCCTCCCCTGCGGACCCCTTATATAAACGACAAACCCTTCCCCCATCTTGTCTTTGGCTTCTGGTGCCCTTCATGATGAGGTGATTGAATTAAAACCTCAGAACACCATGCCAAAGATCCTTGCCGGCTCTTCTGTCGCCCGCGGCGAGTGTGTGAGTGCGCCTGGCTGCTGCTCTGGCTGAGATGGATGCTGCCTGCTTTGGCTCCTATGAGAGCCTGACCCCTTTGAGCTGCTCCCTCCGGGGAGCCCCCCAGCAGCGGAGGCTCAACCAGCGGGGCAGGACGGGAGCTGTCGGTGCAGCCGAGCTCGCCAGCTGGAGCGCAGCGGCTTTGCCGGAGCGGTTCCAGACCCTGTGGAGACGCTTTCAGGAAGGTCGCGGCACCCCTCATCTTCCACACCACAACACATCTGGCAGGCATAGACCAGGCATTTCTGTTGTTCAGGTGAATGTCCAAGGTCTTTTTTAAAATCCCTTTTCCATCTCTACACACACATAAGCAGATATCCTTGTAAGATGAAGACATGGAGAGAGAAAAGTTGTAGTTATATTTATCATATTAATGCAATGTGACCTTTTCGGTTGTGCAATTTAAAAGAAGGAAAGTAATTTCACTATCAGTGGATCTTGAGTTTTGACATAACATTTCCCCCCATTCCATTTTTTTTCCTTCACTTATTTCAGCTGTTCCAAGCTTTTCACATCCTTCAAGAACTATTTAAAATACACTGACAGAACATGCCCTTTTCAACACTAGCACGGAAACAATTTCCCTAATGTACAGCTAAGCAGGATGACCAAGATACATTCCCAATTCCCTGAGAAAATTAGCGGACTGTCTGCTAATCACTCTTAGCTAGGCCATGTCATTACTTATGGGTATGACTGCTAAATAAGGCCTGGCTGAAAAGAAGATAGGAACATGCTCACCTTAAGTGAGAGCTACTCATAAAGCCTTCCAGAATCTAAAGGGGAGCTACAAGAGAGATGGAGAAGGATTTCTTATATGGGCATGGAGTGACAGGACAAAAGGGAATAGCTTCAAACTGAAATAGAGCAAGTTTAGATTAGATGTTAGGAAGATATTTTTCACTGTGAGGGTGGTGAGGCACTGGATGAGGTAGCCCACTGAGGTTATGGATGCCTCATTCCTGGAAGTGTTCAAGGCCAGGCTAGATGGAGCTTTGAGCAGCCTGGCCTAGTAAAAGGTGTCCCTGCCCATGGCGGGGGGGTGGTTGGAACAAGATGATCTTCAAGGTCCCTTCCAACCCAAACCATTCTGTGACTCTGTGAAGCCCTTCAGGCTTTCAAAGGAAGGAGGTTATACAAGTATGTGTGTGGGATAACCAACCCATGAGCATGAGTTCCCAGCACGAGGGGAACAGTCCTGTAAAGTCACCTGCTATTCAGAGCAGTAACAGAGGGATCACGGCTGAAATTTTGTTTGAATCATCAAAGAAAATAAGCATTGCAGATACAAGTTAAGGGTAGACAATAAAAACAGAGAAGTAATTTGATTTTGATGAGGGTATTTACTCTGAAACAAATATTGACAGGCATACATAAAAGTCTGGCTGAGTTGCTTGTTCACATTGTTCTCAATGAAATTTAAGTGTAACAATTTACTCAAACTTGGTAACATTTCTCTTCTGAGCCAGACAATTTAACAAAAAACAACCATCTTGAAAATTTGTACAAAAAACTAAATATTCTCTTCACCGTTATTATAAAACCTCAAGCTCAAAGTGTATTATCTCAGGTTACTAAGGAGCTCATCAGGCTGGGCTGTCTCCCTTTACTAAGCCCAGGTGTCTAAACAAAAAATTAATGAGGGGGAGGGAAGCGTGGGGAGATGGAGAAGAAAAAAGCTCAAAATAAACCAGTGTTATTCAAACACTGCTAGTTCCTAAATAAAACACAACAATACTGACCAAGTGGAGACACAGAAGACCTGGCATGGCTCCAGAACACAATAGCCATTTGTCTTCTTTGCCAGAGGCATGCAGCAGCTGGGGATGCCACTGGGGGGATAAATAGCACCACGCTACAACTGGAGGATTACTCCCAGGAGCAGTGCAATACGTAAGAATAAAAGATGACAAGTTAGATGAATGCTCTTTGAGAACCTTTTCAGAAAGGTCTAACTGTTCTTTAGGAGAAGCAGGAAAATTAAAGATATGCAAAAAAAGGCCAACAGAGTTCTGCCAAATTCACTTGAGAATAAATATGAATCAACATGCAAAGGCTTCACCTGAATCAGCCTGAAATACTGCAACGAAACCCTGGCATAGGTACATCTTGAACCAAGGGAAATTTTGAGTAAAGTACAGTACTTTCCTAAGAGTGAGTGGGAACCCTTTGAAGCACTCCTCAGATTTTGGGGAACTGTTATACACAGCCCAGTGAAAACTGAGTGGCAGAAAATGTCTTGAGGGTTTCATAAAATAGCTGGGGAAGTAAGCAGAAAGTCAGCAAGCAGTTGGTATTTATGTACTTTTTTATTTATTTGTTTACTGGCAAAATGTGCTTTAAAATTAAAGTAATAATACTACCTGCAAACCTGTTCCACATCAAAATCACCTTCTGGGGAAGGTGTAAGACTGGAATCAAAACAGAAGATTCTTCACAATGTTACGTGGTCTGTAACAGAACAAACACCACTGCATTTCTTACCCAAGTTCACTCCCCACACAGCTGCCTCATGAATATACTGAGTGAAAGCAGAAGTGTAGGTGCCTCAGAAATACACCATTGTGGTAATATAATCAAACATGCAGAAAGGACCAGACCAGCAGTACAGGAAACCTTTCTGCTGCAGGCTGTGGGAGCTAAACTGGGAGAGTTTTCTCAAGTGCAAATGGGAGGGAGGGAGAAAAAGGAGAACAAACTCCAATTTTATGACATCAAGCTCTACATAAAATAAATCACAGTCCTTTCCAAAACACTATTAAGTCAATATATGATATCCTTGCAAAATATATGGAATGGAAGCAATTTCTTTTCTGCACCTTTCAAAGCAGGCAGGAAAAAGAGCACTACAATGCAGGAAGAAACATTGTGGCCAGCAAAAAAAAAAAAAAAAACCAACAAAAAAACCAACAGGCAAAAGGGTTTGATTTCCACTAAGAAGGCAAAACACAGATAAGATATCCGAGAGAACTCAAGGATTCAGGTTTCCAGGTCACAGCTGTGACCTTTAGGTACCTAAATTTCCTAGGCAGTTACTTTGAAATTCTTAGGTTACATCCAAGCAAACAAGTTACCTCAAGATAAAGGGTGTGGATTTACAACTCATGAACTGCTGAAGCCAGGTAGCTCTGGAGCAACCCTACTTTCAGCCATGACAAACAGGTGGTAAGGCAAAAGAGTATCAGTATCTGAAAGGTGCTTTGCCCTAGAAGAGAGAGAATGCTTCAGATGAGCACAATACAAAATGGGTTAACTAGGATTGATAGGGTGACAAGAGGGAAATGTATGGGCTGATCACCAGAAAGACTTGCTGGCACACAAACGTGTTAGACCATGGAGCAATCTCCCATGGGAATTGGTGAAAGTCCAGTCGACTGAAGCTTTATGAAAAAACTTAAACAACAAACGAAACATAAGCAGTACTCCTGCACTTCAGGGAAACAGCAGAGGTATTTCCACATATACAGAGCCACCGCGGCCTGCCCCCCCCCCCCCCCCAAAAAATTCAGCCACCCAGAAAAGCTTTACACAGAACTTTATTAACAGGATCCTTTGTTTGTCACAGAAATTGGGCTTCCAGCAAAGCATGACACCATCAACGTGCAGGAGGATTGGACCTGTCCCTTTCCGTAAGGCAGCACCGGTTCTGTGACCACAGCCTGCCCAGCTTTGATCCCTGCGCTGCCTCTCAGCTCGGGACCCTGCCAACCTGCAAAATGTGAAATTAAGGCCAAGAAAATTATCTCCTGCATTTGTAAAGGACTGGTCTCCTCCACTATGTAGAGATTGTAGACATTTGCTATGTCTTTAACCAAGGCAGGATTGCAGGGTTAGTGTTCTGAGTATTCATATATTGCCTACTACAGACGTGTCATTCAAGCTTTAACTAGAGCTTCCCAAATAAATATAGTCTGAGGTTTAACAAGCTCTTACACAGCTCAGCTCTGTGGCTGAGATTCACAATGCAGTAGACAGCAGTACATCTGAATACACTAATAATACAAAAAGACCTACCATAGCTAGAGTTCAGCCCATTAACTATCCTGTAGCACCACGGGGCTGAGTAACCGCAGGTTTAATAGCTGTGACCTGCAGCTATTTGCAGAGACATACCAATGTAAGTGTATGTTGGGAAGTGCTATGTGCTGCAATGTGCGTTGTGGTTCCAGGCACTTCCTTGCATTGACTATCAACAACCAGCATTTTTAAGAGTCCAGCTCGTTTGACAAAGGGACAGCAGCCTCTCTTTTCACCAAGAAACTTAAAGAAGTGACAGTTTTCAATATCTGGCAAGTTCATAGTCTCTCCAGCATGTGCACTTCAACACCAAACAAGCTACCAGGGCAATTAGGAAACTCCCTTTGCAAACAAAACTGGTTTTATTTACTGTCTGTTAAGAGCTTTCAAGAGGCAACCTGGGCTCAGCAGAAGCCAGGCAGCAAGGATTACAGAACATCTACTTCCATAGCACATCCTGAGTCAGGTGTTTCAACACTGTGAGTATTTAAATCTGGTAAAGGTGCTCTAAGAGACCTAGGATGCCATGTCATATTTATTACTGCCATGAGTAACTGACAGTAAGACTTCAAGGCTTGTCATCCTTTCTCACAGCAATCTATCATCTTTCTTCTCCTTCCTCCCTTTATGCACCCGACAACCCAGGATGACCCCAGAAAGCACAAAAACTAGCCAGGGTGCACTGAGTACTATGCTGGGGGCAGTCTCACCTTTGGTTTTCCTGCTAACAGTGGCAATTTCAGTTTTAAGTATTTTATTGTCTGTAGAAGAAAGCAAAATGGAAAAGTAGCTGAAAACACACTAAATATATAGCAGGAACTGCTTTTATGGTTAAAACCAACAAAACACAGGTTCACACAGTTGGCACTGGTGGAGGCAAGGCATGCAATCCAGCTGTATTACCACCATGGCAGTGAGCTTTGCAGCAGAATTCACCTTGCAGCAGAAACTAAGAACATGCACAGGAGAATTCAGCTGTTTTCTTCTCTGCTGAAAATAAATGCCTTAAATAAGTGCTTCAAGTAACTTTTGAGTAATAAAAATAGCTCATGAAAAATGGATGCCTTTCAAGCTGTCTCCTTCTATGGGAAACATGATGAGAAACAACTAAGACCTAAGAGCAATTAATTTCCAGCCCATCCAATAAAGTGCATTTTATCACTTATATTTATATCTCAGACTGACACAAGGCAGTTAGACATAAGCTAACTACCCACTATAAAGGTGACAGCAATAGAGTAACAATTTATTTCACTTATTCTTTTTTTATTTTATTTTTTTGGTTGGATTTTACTTTAGGAAGCAACAGCACGGGTACTACTTTTACCAGGAGTATAAAATTTCCCCTCTTCATCCTGTGCTTGCAAGAGGGTTGACCTTCATTTTCTTGGCAAAACTTTTCTTTCTTCTTTTTTCTGCAGTTTTTCATTTTTTTAGACATTTCAAGCTCATTACATTAGTCTGCTACTTCAGAATCTGAAGGTTGTCCTGAGTTCTGCAGAAAATGGGTGGTATCCTCAAAAACAGGTCTGGGACTGCTCTATCTAAAATACATGGTATTTTAAAACGCAATGGGAGGCGTGGCTGAGTCACAGGCCCACACTTGTGTTAGCACAAATCTTCCTAGCAAAATTAGGAAAGGAGGACACACTGGGATTCACTTTGGTCCAGATTAGCAACATAACTACATATTTCATGCTCTTTAGCAGATCACACAGTCCAGATGGAAAAGATGCTACCTACAAAGGCTACTCCTGCCACCCCGCTTGCCCAGCTATACCACAGGAGCACTCCCGCAGCTCCTGCCCAGAGCCACCTCCTTGGACCACACGATGTACTAAAGTACAGAAAAGGTTTTTATGAAGTCTCTCTACACTACTGAAGAGAGCAGTCTCTCACACCCTCACCCCTTCAGACTCTTTCAAAAAAATACTAAAAACGCAGCAATAAGCTGCTGGTGTGTTTGGGTTTTTTTATTCCAGAGGGGCAGAGGGTCTCCAAGTTGCCATGCTACTTGCCTTCTATATTTATGTCTGCTATATTTGACCAGTTCCCACAGAACCAAAATCTCTCACTGAATACTGAAATTATCTCATTAAAAAAAAAAAAGTTTTCATCCTGAAATTAGTATTACAAGCCTTCTTTCCCTACCACATACCTAGCATGCCTATGGAGTAGGCATGTTCCTTTGCACATGGTGGTATCTCATTAGCTGCAAAGGAATAAAAGTGTAATCACTGAAACATTAACAGAAATTCCTCATCCTGTAAAGCTTATTTTCTAGGAAATAAAAAATTAAAAGCCTGGAATTTTAGTTTTCTTCTACTGCACTGCCAATAGATATCATGATATCACAGAATATCTGGAATTAGAAGGGATCCACAAGGATCACAGAGTCGAATTCCTATAGTAGATTCACAATGTAGTATTTTTTTAATAGAGCCATGAGAAACACAAATAGCAAAATCATGCTGTTTTGTAAAGCATAACACAGGCTACTACATTGTAGATATTTTGCTCTGAATTTAGAAAAGTCCCTCAAAAATGGCCAAAAAAAGTACAGCAGTTTCTATGAATGTTCACAGAGGGAAGGACACTGATGGATTAGCTTCAGCACACAGACTGAGAGGCTGTGCCTTCCTGTGCCCCAGAAGTATAAGTCACTCAAGCACGTTTGCATTACTAAGTAATGGAAGAGGTCTAGAACAACACATATACAAGCAGTTTAACAGTAAAGATGGTCAGAAAATCTGCCAGCATTCAATAATGGAATTCATTCAGAAAAAAATTTTCTGCTAAGATTCTTTGGGGGACAGGTGGACAGATGGGATGAGATTCACAGACACAGGTCTGTGCAGAGTGGGCTGATGCATTCATATTTACACCCCATGGTAAATATGAAATGCTAAAGCGTTTGGTTTTTTCTATGGCCCTCAACAGCAGCTGCTCAGCACCTTTGAAAAGCAGGCTCGCTACTTAGCAGCTTACCTCAGATTTCATACATAAGAAGGACCAGTATGGTCACTCATCTGACTTGTCCTACGGCCCAAGCCCCTCACCATGACCTCCATCATAACTGACAACCTGATTGAATACTTATCTTTGTGGAAATAATAAAATCATGACTTCAAACAATTTTTACTAACTGTGAAACTAATTTGATACCTAGTATATATTTAAATGATTACTTCCCCTTGGCTAGAGCACCTCATTTCCACTGTAGTACTGTAAATTTCATGTTCCCACTACACCTTTTATGCCATTTAAAAAAAAAATCACCTTTCAAAATCTAAAGGAACATATGAAAAATTTAGTGTTGGCAGCTTTAGTTCTGCCACACTAGTCTGTCAGAAGACTACAACTGGAGTCAAGCTGTAATTCGGCATTCAGCAGTGGTCCAGGAGGCAGGACTCCTCACTGAGGTTGGCTGCAGGACACAACAGCAAGCGTTCAAACACTGAGGCTGCCACCTCCAGCTAGGAGCCAGTACCATAGCTTACAGCCCAGGATGTGCTGCAGCCACACCCGGGTGGCAAGGCATGCTTCTGCCTGTCCCAGGGCAGGGAACGAGGTGTGACAAACACAGCAGTGCAAGCTGGTACACAGCTAGCAAGGAGCAGAAGGGAGACAAGCAGTTTAGAGGGAACCGTCCTAACAGCTCCTCATCAAAAAGCAGGAGGCTTCTCATCACCAGTGCTCTCTCTACAGAAACAGTCATTCCAACGCTGTACTTGGATAGATTAACACATTTTGGGTAGGTCTGTGGTCACATACAGGCAGAAACAGGTACATTTTGCCTCTTCTCTCCACAGCCAGAGCCGATGGACCCTGGCTCTGCTGGGGATGCTGCCTGGCCTCACTGATGTGGCACAGGGCTCAGGAGGCTAGTAAGACCCATGGAGAACAAAACCAGTCCTCTGCCACGCTAGCACAATTTTGCAACCTTAAAATGAGGAGTTGGCTTGCCTCCAGACAACTTCAAGTATGAGCACAGGATGGGTTCCAAACACAGGTCTTTCAGTACAGCCTGTTCTGAACACCACAGCACAGATGTTTGTGAAGGGGAACAAAGAAGGATGCAGAGCTGGTGCAAAGAGTAGTCTGGAGTTTGAAATGTGCTCTTCAAAAGCTCTGTACTTCAGGTTTAACCTGCTTATGTTAACTGCAGAAACATTCAGCTCAAAAGGAAGTTCCATATACAGAGTTTAAAAAAAAATGAGCCAGTCAGTAAAAGCCTGTAAACCAAGGGACAGAATGCAAACCACTGACCAGCAAGCTGTATTTATCCTTAATATAAATATGTGCTTTCAACATGGAGATTAAGTGACTTGAACTTTTTGGTAGACATGCCATTGATCTCTTTTGAGCATCTAAACCCCAAACTACAACACATAGAAAAGTAGCATCTAATGTTTTTACTGCTACCCTTAATAAAACACATCTACAAATACTATTTTGACAGTCTTCAATTTTAGAATTAGCTTGTAGAAAACTTTTTCTTTTACCCATTTATTCTTGGTCAAATGCTTTTGAAACATTGAGATGACAGGAGGAGAAATGACAAATGCATAAAGCAATGGATATTAAAGTAGATAGCAGGAAATGCATGGAAATTAGACAGGAAAGAAAAGTTTCCTATAAAGTTCCCAACACCAGACTGAAATGTTAGGAAGCACTGTATATGGTTTACATGCAAACAATTGCAATGAGGGCACTTAATTCAAAGCTCTAGGCACAATTAATGGTTTCTTGTTCTAATAAAATGTAAGTCCTTCAAATCCCTGGCTGCTACAAGCATCTGCAGAAATGACAGCACAATTTTAAATAATCTCTTTATGCTGCCGACAGAACAACACAACCAAGATGGGTTTGGTTCGGCCTACCTCGTCAGCTTAAACAAACTGTGATAACCTTGCCCAAAACAGACTTTGTGTGGCACCTTCCTTGCCCCAACTCCTAGAGCTGCCTCATCTCAGAGAAACCTGGCCTGGGTGAACACAGTGACGTACGATTTTCAACATCCGTAGGGTTCTGAATGAAGTAAGCATACAGCATGACAACCTGCAGGTCAGTGAAGCATGCTACACTGGAAGATCTCATCCCTCACTGTTAAAATACATAATAGACACAGCTTTGGTTCTGCAAACTGAGAGAGAGAATTCAGCACTGTTTTGTTGTTGAGCTGTTCCAGCTTACAGGTTTGTTGTATGGCAGAGTAAGACAGAAACTGAATTAAGACCTGAGGTCTTCAAGTATGACAGCCTCCCCATTTTAGTAGAAAATAGCACCAGTCATGCTTAGCACTGTATTTTCATACCTTCCTTACTATAAGAATGTATTCTACACTGGATACGTTCCAAAGAAAATAATAGCATTCCCTGTTTTTACCTTTCTGAAGACTCCAGATTCTAAGGTCAGGGAACGAAGAATTTTAAGCGACTGCAGGAATACCAGCAACAACAAATTGAATTCCACCAAAATCTCAGCTTTTCCATTAACACCTGGATTCATACCCAAACTCCTTTAAAACTCAGTTACCACTAAATGCAAATACTGCATTTTGGTTCCTTCTTGAAAAATTAAAAAAAAATAGTAGAATTTGTTCAGTGCACATCCCAGAATCAGAAAAAATATTTAATTTTCCCCACCTACTATGCACCCCTTGAGCCACTAAGACCCATAAACACCATGTAATCTATGTTCCTGTCAACTTACTGTTGTACCAAACACTGATGTGGGGCATTTCCCACTTATTTATTGTCTATACACCAGACCTTGAGGGCAATTTTTAAAAAAGAAAGTATTTTCTGATCATGTTCAGCTTTCACTCCAGTGCAAGCTAAGTCACAGAATCATAGAATCACA
>VYZQ01037171.1:4756-16590 GCA_013400655.1 Mystacornis crossleyi
GCGCACGAGGTCCTTTTTAAACTTTGCTCCTCCCTGTTGGATAAAAAAAAAAAAAAAAAAAAAAAAAAAAGAGCATCCTCCTCAGATTAATCCAGTGTAACACACATATTATGGTATTAAATACAGACCTGCATCACAGATGGTAGATGATACTACTGTATCTGGAACATGGATGGAACATGGATGTTTTTGCTACCAAGGGAGTTGGAAGGCTCTGTGGCACACTGAGGTAAGCTCTTTCTTCTTGATAATTGTCAGCTGTCTATACAGTATGGCTGCCTGTGGTGTTCAACACTTCTCCCTCCATCGCTTTTTTGTGGTCCCTTTAGAACACAGCTTTTCTCAGTAGGAATTAAAACTAACATAAGCTGATTTTCACGCCTAAAGTCTCTGCGAATTCCTCCAGAGCACTAGGTTTTTCTATCCAAACCAGTCCTTGGTCAGGTAACTACCACCTGGAATTGCTCCCCAGAAGTCTGACATTATATATGCCAGTTTCCTGTGAACAATGAGGGAAGACTTCACAGCCCATATTTTACATTAAGAACACTGATAAAAGACAACCAATTACACTTCAGGTGGGAAACTTGTGAAGTCAATGCACCTGATTACATTCTTACAGATTACCTGCTTCAGAGCACATCATTGTAATCAGAACCAAGAATAATCTGTTTGCCACTTGAGAGAGAGGTGGAATCACACTACAAAAATACTTTGGGAATTATCCCATCTTGTTCCCCATGCTCTGAGAGTCCTTTGTCTAGTTTTCAATGGATATAGATCAGGATTTTGTAAAATGTAGTTGTATCTCAGAGATATGTAGAATAGGTAGACAGAACACCACTAAAAAAATGTGAAAATATAAAAACCTGCATGAAGCTAGTCTTAACTGCAAAAGTAAACGTTGTTTCTGGAAAAAGTATGGTTAATTTTGATAACTTTTAAAATAAATGTAAAAGATTTTTCAAGTTATATGAATGCAGAAAATTGTTTTGCATATTACTTCAGTAAAAACCTGAAATAACTGGCAAGTAACATCTCATGTAATTTTTCTCTACTATTTTCAGTCATTTTGTGAAATGACTGGTTTCACAATCTGACTAGAGCATAAATTTAGATCTCTGTGATATTCAGCTTTTTTCTATGTTCACTGCCTGTTTTTTTATTTTTGATACAAAAATTACAGGGTATTTGTTCTCTCTATACCAGGATAGATATATGATTTTCAAGAATATGTTGACATCAGTTATTCATAGGCAGTGTCTACAGTATTTTCAGTAAATTTGTCATCATTGCTGAGACAGGGTGCAAAAAGTCCTTTTATTTCTTTATGCAAAGATAAGGAGATTAAGGAAAGGGAAGCCATGAAGTTCCTTTAGGGTTTTATCATTAAGTGTGAACTATGCTGTCATCTCCTGGATAAGCCATAAGTCTAAGTATGGATACTGCACATTCCATTAAGTATCTCTTTCTAGTTTTAACAAAAAATTACTCAGTAATATGAGACCACTGGAATAATGTGGTAGCTATTCACTTTGGTTTAATTTCAGGATTTCTGTGTTATAAAATTTTAAGGGTATAAATAATGTTGTAATGGTCATGGTGGTGGCTTGGTTTGAGGGGGTTTTTTGTTTGTTTGGGCTTTTTTGGGTTTTTTTTGCGTCTGTTTGTTAGGTTGTTCTTCCCCTGGAAACTGTTTATTGGAAATGCTTCCTTTAGGAGGACATAGACTATTTAACTTCTTTTTCTAAGAGAAATCAAGAACTGCACATCTTAAGCATTCAGCTTCCTACTACTTTCCAGCTAAATCAGTAGTGGGGGCAAAACCAGTTTGAGGTTTTGAGGAGAAAATTCCACCATAGCTGAGCTGTGTCTACTGCTTTTGGTTAGATAATATTTATAAAAGCACCTCTCTGATGTTTCCCGTTGGGCATAACTGTTTACCAACTTCATAGTAAATTTACCAACTTACCATAGCAAGAAGATGAATCATTTCTGCAAAACATTTTGCAAAAGCAATGCTTTACCAAAGCGCTTCTCTTGACAGAGGCTTCTGAGACAAACAGGCCATGGTTGGAGCAGCAAAGATTTCAGAAGAAGTCCTTAGGACTGATGAGTTCAAATGGGTAATGGGGGAAAATTGTAACATGCTTTATTGTCTCAGTGCTTTTCTGCAGCAGTATCTGACCCACAAATCTAAAAAATAAGGCTGTTATCTTCCACATGGGACAAGCCCAAGGTAGTTGTTGTTACATGTCCTGCCTTTGGTTGTATTGAATATCTTTTGAGGTCAAGGATCGTAGTGGGTGAAGGAAGGGCTAACCTGCTCATATAAATCTTATTAAAGAGCTTCAAACCTGTATGGAAGATTTTTTGTTATCTGTTACTTCTACACAGCATGTGGAGCCTTTATTGCTACTATTTGTAGGTAGCATCAGGGTTGCTTTGGTGTATTTAGTAGATTACAAAAATACGTGGTGAGGGAAGGGGCCATGGCAGCTTCATGAGATTTGTTTTGCAAAGATCATTTGTAATAAAGTATGGAGTACCGTTTGCAAAACTGAAATTGACTGTTGGTCAGCCATCCAAACCAATTTCTGTGGCTTCTGGAGAGGAAGCTCTTTAAAGTGTTTAGAAAATATAAATCTATTAATAAGTCTTCTTACTAATATTAATTTGTTTTGATTAATGTGTTTTTACAGACAGGAATATATATAAAACCATGATACTTACTACCAGTAGTTTTCTTTGGTACAATATTTGTAATGACTTTAATGTCTTAATATATTGTCACAGTTTGAACTGGTATGCATAACTCATAATTAATGCTGTAATCACAATAGTTAGAGGACTATTTCTCACATAGAAAGCTGTTTTATCTTTTCCTCCATGACTTGCATACCTTTAAGTTTATATGTTCAATATTGTTGATATAGATGTCTTTAAAATATACAAAGAAAAAAAAAAAGTAGTATATCTTCTCTGCTTCCAAATATTTCATGACAAAATAATCTAGAAAGCACAGTAAATGTTGATGAATAAAGAAAGCAATTTCTAAACATAATCCATGTCCCATATTTTTCAGTGCCTTTAAATTATTCTGATTTAGGGTAGTCAGGTGAAGGTGCTTTACAAAATGACAAAGTTTTTTGAGGTCTGCTCCACAAAGTTTTGACGACAACAAGTGTAGTGGTTTGATTTGCATTTTCCCCTTCCTGTGAGATAAGAACAGGGAGGAATACAAAGCAGGCACCAAACTTTAAAGAATACAATGAAGTTTATTACTACAACTAAGACTAAAATGGAATAAAAAGGAATTAAAGCAAATTAACCCCCTTTTTCTCCAGCACCTCCTCCATCCACCTATAATATAAANGCAGGTTTCGTATCTCGGAGAAAAAACCTACAGCACTGAAGGGGTTAGTCTTCCTGTGGCAGGACCTTTAAAACTGGACGTTATCTTACGTGAAGCGGCAGCTTTGGCTGTGCAGCTGTTTGCAGCCGGAGCTGGGTTTTGAAGTGAAGGGGGGGGGGCATCTCAGCACAACCTGCCAAGCAGCAGCTTGGCGGCTGTGGCCCCCCACCCCTGGGCCTGGGGCTGTGGCCCGGCCCGCCACCCCTGGGCCTAGCAGCTGGACCTAGCCCGGCCTGCCAGGAGAGGCCCAGGCCCTCACCGGGTCGGGGGCTGTAGGTCCAACCCCCACCCCTGGGGCCGAGGGGAGGAAGGTGAAGGCCATGGCCCTGCGGCAGAGCTGAACCATGGCCTGGCCTGGCCTCCCACCAGGCCGCTCAGCCAGGGCCCAGCAGGGCCCCACCGGGCCGGCCCAGCCCCCCTCGGGGCTGAGCCAGGCCCTCTGTTACCTCTGTCTTCACCGGAAGAGCAAGAGAGCTATTCTCTCCTACTCCCCCTTTAAATCTGGATTCACGGAGGCGTACTCTTTCTCTAAGTGGCTCAATAAAGTTGTTGATATTCAAATTAGTTAATTGATTGGTCCTGTCCAGTTCTGGAGGAAATTACAGCACCTGTGCTGCAAACCACTTCCTCAAGGAAACAGAGAGAAAAGGAAAAAAACCTGAAGAGCAGGAAGGGGTGTCAACCCATGACACAAGCCTCTTGGATATGTCTTTCACAGGACACAGAAAGTAAAGATACTAAAATTCATATTTGGTATCTCTTGAGCAATAGAGAGGAACTCCTAGTCTATATGAATAAGCTACTTAGAAGATCAAAGAAGTGTTATGTACAGACACACAGAAATTTTTAGGAGTGTTTGTGTTAAGCTAGATATAATGTGCTCTTGGCAATTCAAAACACTAGATGACCCAATAGCATAGGCATCAGCTCTAGTGTGGGTGTAGAAGTAGTTCTCTCTATCCATTTCTTATGAACTTGTGCTTGCCCTGTCAAGAGTGTGGATATACTCTTTCTGGTGTCGTTTCATGGCTTTTCATGCTCAGTATCTGAGCATAAATGAGATGTACTTTGTTGGTCACAAAGTTACTGGGGTATTTCATCTCTAAGTGTGCAGTACTGTTTTGTTTTTCTGCCTAAGAATGTGAAAAGCCTGTAACGAATCTAAGAGTTAAATTAAATGAGCTTGAAGTCTCTCCACCCTAGAACTGCTCAAACATGTTAATTTATCTCCATTCAATAATAAACTTAGATTGTGTTTTTTATGGCTTTTGGGTGTAATTTTAAAAAATACAGGTCATCAAGATGAAACCTCCAAGGAACAGTGGGGAGGAGAAAGGAAAAACACAGAAAGTTGAATATAATAAAAATTTTCTCAGCCTCCAAGAACATTTTATGATCAAAACCAGGATTATTGGCTGGTGGTCTCTATATTCATTGGATAACATTCAAGACAAGCTTGAGATTCATACCTCAGTGATTCAAAGTGGGTCTTGGCCTAAGTCTCAGCAGTTGTGGCAATTCCATTTTCAGAAATTAATAATTATAGAATTAAGCTTTATCATGATCTTCTTGTTCTTGTGCTGTTTATTTGTTGTGCTGCATGCTTTTTGCTTTGTGCTTGTGCTTCTCAAGTATTCTGACTGCCAGAACACAATTCTTTCAGCAGAGGAGTAGAACACTGGAAAGTGAAAACTGGTAGTACAAGAGTAAAACCCAAATCTTCTTTTCCCTATGTTCCCTGAGCTCAGTGAGCTGGCTGTTATTGTGGTTTAAGCCCCTTTTTCTTTTCCCTTTCTTCCTCTTTTCTTTCTAGGAGAAAGAATCAATCAAACTCTGCCTTTTATACTGTTGTGGAATGAAAATTTGAAGAAAATCTTATAGACTCATGTCAGACAAGAAAATAATTTACTGTCTCCTCTGCATTTTCAAAGTTAGATAAAAGTACTCTGAAAGTATTTTACCTCTATAGGTAACAATTTCCCGGGTGTTAGTTAAGTTGTATGTTCCTGAATTTCCTTCCATGTAAATCAATGTGGCAGAAAATTAAGGTTACTGGGCCTTTATGGAGATGAAGATCACATCTGATATTTTTCTAACAGAAATAAATTAAAACCATAACCAATTTAAACAAAGCCTTTAATCTGAAAATGTAGAAAGAGTGATTTTCACACTTGCTTAAACTCTTGCCTGAATTATGAATCTGATGTATTCATCATGTTCTTTTGATTCCTTGTTTTACATGCAACTTTTCTTTGCACAATATTTTTCTTTCTTTCCTTACCATCTTAGTTGATAATCCCGGTTGATTCCTCAGTGGGTAAGTGAGTCAAAATAAACTGTTTTCCTGCCAATACACATTTTGGCACTTTTCATTCATTTCAGGATGGCATTACTTTATGAAAGAAGTCAATAGCTAGATATAGTCTGACAAAGTCAATCACTGCCCCCTGCAAATTGATAAAAACATCACAGAGTTGCAAAAGCACCTTTTTGAAGATGCAAGATGAAAGAAACACAGGTAAAGGAGGCCTGTAGGGATGCAGGTTTATCAGACTTTACACAGCAAAATTAGGTGACTGGAGTTTTTGGCTCCTGAAGCTGGTGGTGTATGTACTCATTGCCTAGATACTGAAGTGTTACAGTGATTTGACCAAACACTATCCAGTATTCATATAACGTTACCATGTAATGCCTACTTTGTTTTCACAGGTCATTATCTAAAATATAGGTCATGGTATACAGTAGAAAAAAATTTTTAAAAGCATATATGGAGATTTTAGATCTCTAACCCTTGATATGCTAGCCTCACATAACATTTTTTCATGTGTTAATCAGAAACTTACAATAGGAATGATTTTGTGATACTTTTTTTTCCAATGTGTTGGCTTATGCTATTTCAATTGAGATTCTAGATAAGAGAAAATTTATAAATATTAATTTTATTTTGAAACTTCAGCAGGTGTTTGTTTCAAAGAATCCTTATGTCCAGTTTTACTATTTCGATATTTCAAGGCATAATGCTACAAATATAATGTGAGCATATAGGGTTTTTTTGCTGGGTTTATGATATATATTTTATATCATTTTCTAGAACTCAAGAGGTTTTGCACTGATTAGATAAAATATTGCAATTTCCCCTTTTCACTTTAATATAGGCTATATTTCTTTTAAGTAAGGTCTATAGATGAAAGTTCACGTTTTGAAACAAGAATTTAGTTTCTGCTGCCTTTAAGCTAAAAACCCAGAAGCAACACAACAGGATAAGCTGGTGAATGCATCAAAGAAAGAGTCAAAAAGAATGAGTATATTTTTAAAAGAATTTTTTTAATTCTTGTACATATTGTCTAGCTCTAAAGAAAGTATAAAGATCTATCTAGATCTAACTGATACCACTGGGTTTTACAGCTGGACTAATTTGTGACTTTGAAAAGTGTTCCTTCACATTGTTTTTATATGATACCAAATACTATGCGTGCTGGAGGTGACTGAAACATATTTTGTTGGTTTAAAGTATTGCATTAAATGGTTGTCTTCCATCAAATTTTCAAACAGGAATCAATCAAAGATTGTGCAAATTTTCACTCAATTTGAACTGATTTGGCTCTTCAGAAGGTTAAGGTAGTTTAATGGTTGAAAGCACATTGCTGTGCAGCAAGCTGCAAAAGTCAAAGGGTTAGGGGATTAGGATTTCATTTCCTTTTAGCCATGGCCATGTCTGTTTTCTGTCTAAACTACTTCTTGTTCCCATTTAACCCATGCTTTTAAAGACAAAAGGGGTTAGAACTTGCGGGCCTCAGGCTTCATTTTAACAAGATGTCTCTAGCACTTTGGTGCATAATTTGTCATAAATGTCATAGGTCAGCGAATGTTAGAAACCTGCAGCCAACAGATGGTCATTATGACAGCAGTTAAGTTTCAGAAGCAAAAGAGACTTTGTGATATTTACTCTGGCATGTGAATGTTACACCTCTGAAAAATATTTTCAAGTTCATTCTTAAAATGGACTCATCCTTTTTATCACTCACTTCTTAACTAGAGCTCATAGAAGCCCCTGAGCCAAATCTTCTTCTGACTGCTCAGAGAGTTCTGTGGGGTTCCTTCCAGCAGCAAGATATATCTGTAGAACAGTCCATTGCACACACAAAGACTAGTAATTTTCCGGAATTACTAGATGTAGACAAACTTTCTGCTGTTCAGTTAAAGTAGGAAGACTTTCTTCTTCATTTTCATGTTTTTTTCTCCTCTGTTATTTTTTTCTAATATACTGGAAATGAAGGCTTCATATAATCATGAAATGGGCTTTTCTTGAAAACGCAGTATTTTCAGTTGAAATCTGATATTTTCATTCACAGGAAACCACCAAACCTAAGAAACTTTACCTAAGCAGGCTACATTATGACAGCCAATACAC
Source organism: Mystacornis crossleyi (assembly GCA_013400655.1). Lineage (NCBI taxonomy): Eukaryota > Metazoa > Chordata > Aves > Passeriformes > Timaliidae > Mystacornis > Mystacornis crossleyi. The sequence goes on from VYZQ01037171.1 coordinate 12,583, forward strand.
AGCATTTAAGATTTTAAAAAGGAGGAGAAGGAGGAAACTGTTAGGAGCAATCTCAGCCACAAAAATCCTGCAGCCAAAGTCTTATTTAAAAAAAAAAAATCTCTTCAATATGCATATGTAGTTCACTGTGCCCAAATCTGCATGGGAATTGTTTTATGGAAAAAGAAAGAGCTGTCTATTCCTTCAAGAGAACTGGCTGAGTAGTTGGCTGATCTCTTATAAGCTTTATGACAAATATTAATCTTGAAGAAAGAGCAAGGCGGTCTTTTATACAAATCAGCTCTGTGAAAGCATTTAGTGTATAAGGGCTGTAGATTCAGATAAGTGCAGGAGTATAGATGTAAACTTGTGTGTGACAAGCTGACAGGCAGGCAAATGGGCTTAATATCGCTCAGAAGTGAAGGAGGTGGGTGAGCACAAGGTAAAAGACAAGCCTCTTTTTCCAAGATAACTAGGTAAACCAAAAAAACCTCTGCTATATTTAGTAGGAAAAAGCTGTGTTCTGCAGATATGCTTGAAGCATCATTCAACAGGTAATCATTCAGAATGAGAGAATTAATTTTCTAGACACTGAAGAAAGTTTTACTATGTTTCATCCAAGTCACTTAGTTGAACTTTGTGAAGGTCACTAACTGACATGTTTTATGCATGTGAGGAAATAACTACAGCAACAGAAGCTGGAATTTGAAGACATAGCCTGGTTTCCAGGAAAATAAGGCTGTGTCATCCATCTGTGTGCCTGGTAGTTCCCCTTTAGTAATTTTTGACCATGTGTCCTGTTTCAACAGGTTTCAGAGAAATTTCAGACAAAAGATTAAAAGATAACTCAGTTCTTGTAGGTTTCCTGAAAATTACAAAAGACAGACCCAACTTATTCCTGTAGTACAAGACTATCAGTAAGCAGTACTCTCAGACTCTCAGTGCAGGATCAGCGCTTTCATTGCGCAAAACTCACCAAGATGTTCATGTTGCCAAATGGGTAGGTGGTAGGTGAGAATTTGCTCCTAAAGTCATCATCTCACTATGGGAATAGGAGGGGTGCAGTGGTAATTACTGCCGTAAAAAACCCTATCAAACTCCTCAAGAAACTACATTCAGTTTGTTTCACTCCTAATGGGACAATTTGTCTTCTCTTTGCAGAGTAACAGAATAGCTACCTGTAACAGAAAAGGTTTCTTCCTCCTCCAAGCTCAGGACCTCATGTTCCCAGAAATATGTACTGTATGTGCTTCATGCTTGTTCACAATGATAAGAATTTTCTCATGGTGATGAGGGTTTTCTCAGTGCTTAGAGTGTGAAGGGTAGAATCTGTGGTTCTTGGCACCCTCAATGTTTCCAAATTTTGTATAAAGAGCTGCCAGCTACCAGCTTGTGAACCTTGCAGTTAGTTACATCTTCTTGTTTTCCCTTCCAGAATAAAAAGTCAAATACGTAGGATGCTTATACTTCCTGAAGGTCATGAGAGAATTTTGAGGCGATCATTTCTCCAGAGCCACCATAATATGCAATTTTTAATTCCCAAAGGCTTCAGATTAGAGAGATGAAAACCTGAAGGATATTACCTTTCACAACCTGAATTCTATTTCATGCTCTTGCAAGGTTGTAGCCTCCAGAGTCCTGATAACCCCAATAGCTGTCTGTGAGTGAGTGTACTACAATTCTTATCAGTCATTACGACAGATTTGATCAGCAACTAACTTTATTTAAACACTTTATAATTAAAGCCTGTCCCAATGATTGATAAGTATTGGATCCAGCTCTCTCTCAAATAGTTTAGCTATTCCTAGTCTCTGGATTTTCCAGGTCCTGATAGTAACAAGAAAGGAGCTTAGGCAGCTAAAAGAAGGACATCACAGATGGTACAAATCTTCATGTGGAGGATGACTCTTTTATTATTATTATTTGGGGAAATATAAGCAATACTCAAGAAAATTCTGAAATTCCTACAGTAGGTAATAAGTGATATTTCAGACACTATTAAAAAGATTTTCTAGATTTTAAGTACATGATGGAGCATTATCAATATGTACTCTAATTTCAGACGTAGCAGAAACTATGACTTTCACACGGTAAATTCTTCTGCCTATAGTTTTATAAAACTTTTAGAAGGACCTCCAATTTGGCATAATATGAACATATTTTATGAATCAAATTTTGGTAAACCTTTCTTTTGTGTTACTATTCCTTTTAGAATTGAACATTGCTTGATACTAATCTTCAAACTAGTAAAATCACATGTGTTTTTACACAAATATTTCGTATAGCCTTAGTCAGTGCTTAATAACTGGTAAGTATGTATGTAGTGTCTTCTTCTGGTTACTATTTATTGGCTGCTATGTTTCCTGCAGTTCCTATTTCATAACTTGAGAATGGTGGAAAAGGTCAATAGAAAGCTAAAATTAAGAATTATTCTGAATGTTTCCAACACTGATAGGTACTAAGTGAGAAATATTTAAATACATCACTGTGGAATGCAGATCAAGTGATCATTTTATTTTCCTGACAACTCTCTCAGGTGGAATAAAGATATTACTCAATGTAGATGTAAAATGCCTATGTAGAAGTATAGAACGTGATCATTAGCACTTTTCTATTAAATTTATGAAAAAAAGCAGTTTCTTCTTTCATATTAAAAATGCCATTTCACAGATACCCAGAACTTACCAATTTGTAGGATGCTTCAGAGACTGACTCTACAAACCTATAACCATGTGAGAACACGGCATCACAGAAAAGAAAGTGTTTAACTTAGTAATTTTGCAGCAAATCCACATCTCTGTGTGCTCCACACTGAGCAATTTTGCTTACAACTACAGAGCTGTATGCTGATCTTGCAGGGTGGTTATCACGACGTTTCTTGAAGTGTAGCTGCTGTATAGAGAGGAGAGAGAGGATTTATTGACATATGACACTTGGCATCTTTCTATCCTTAAAAAAGGTACGAACAAAAAAGAAATGTCTAAAAGCAAAGCCTTCCATGATGTGAAAACTTCCCCACATCCTTTTAACCTATCTCTTGTTTTCATAAGGTATGATTTTGAGTGGTGAGATTTCCCCCAGAGTTATGAGGGTATTATGGTTAAAGAGAACATGTATGAACAAAATCACTTCACCATAGTAATAAAAAAGTAGGAAACTACACCGTGGCAAGAGAAAACATTGTGAAATTTTAAAATGTAATCAAGGTTTTCCAAGGGATTTTTCAGTATGAGATTTGCTTTAGTTATTGCACTAAGTGTTCATTGGCTTTTTTCTTTTCTTTTATTGATGCACATTCTATAGCTTCAAAATATTAAGAAGTAGCTTAAGCTTATGCAATCAAGGAAAATTTGTAGGTGTGTACGCTGTATAGAAATCTCTGTTTAGATCCCATAGGTATATAGATTAGAATAAAAGTGATGTAATGAAAGCTATTCCTGATATTATTTCCAAGCCTTAACATTTAGTGATGCGATGGTTACACAGTATGTATTTCTATGCACAAACTGCTTCAAACACATCCAAGCAACTAACTAGCAGTAACTATCTACTCTCTAAAGCCTCACGTCTCTTCTCTTTTCCATTTGTATTTTCCCTGTTTCTGTTCTATGCACATCAAGTGACACCAAATTTATGACAAAAAATAGCTTTGCAGGAAACCTAAATGAAAAAAACCATGAAAATATTTCTAACCATCCAGGTAGGGAATATGAAACAGGGGTTCTAAATTATTGCTGTGTTGTAAATACGACAAATAACTGTTGTAGTGTTATTTTCCCTCAGTCACTTCTGGGTGGCAGAGCATGCACAGAACAGCTTCAGGAGTGGTGCTCAGTAGCTTAACAAGCAATTAGTACAATCCATAAATTAAAAAAAAAACAAACCTAAACATTAAAAAAAAATATTTAAAACCCCTAGGTCTTGAAAGTAGAGGTGGCCACTAATAATTAAAATGGAGTCATAAATAGATATAAATATTTAAGCTTTATAGTTCGATTTGTTTGTAGAGGTAGCTATTAGCCTGCTTGT